>CALZFC010000009.1:3905000-4195000 GCA_945643635.1 Allodiplogaster sudhausi
GAGTCCAGAAGGACGGTCGAGAGTGACCTAGTAGAGGAAGGAGCAACCATTCACCATCTACAACTTCCTCAAAGCTTCTGCTCGTTTGGTCCTTGTGTAATTCTTCGTTGGCCATTTTGTTTTTTTTTCAGTCAAAAATTCTCTCCAAACATAGAGCAGAGAAGAAGATCAAGAGAGAGAAAGAGAGAGATACAGAGATACTGAGAGATAGAAAGTGCGAGAGAGCTGCTCAGAAGGAAGCTCTGAGAGATGCTGCATATTTCTGAGAGCAAGCTGCATGAGAAGAAGAGAGCTCTTTGCAATGGGATTGTCCCCACTTATCTCTCGTGAGAGCAGCCAGCAGATGAACAGCTGAGAAGTGCGCGATGCAAGTACAGCTTCAGCCATCGAGAGGGCGATCAGCTCACTCGGATTAGGATCCCCCTCTCATCCGATCCTCCCCCCCCCCACCCGGATGATATCCGCATATGAAAACGAAAGCAGCTTCTGGTACAAATCTGAATGTCCTGGCCTGTCTCCCAAGCAGAGTCGCAGAGAGTCATTAGAAACCTGAGAAGACCCTTCTGCCAACGTCTCTTCCGTCTCTAACCATAAGAGTCAAACAAAGCTGGCCTATGTCCTTCCTGTTGCCTTTGCCGGTGCTATAGTCGAGAGAGAGAGGATAGCAGAAGTGAAGGCAAGACTTCCAGAGGAGTAGAGCCAAGCTTGGTCTCTGGTAGACTCACGGCGACAGCTTTTAGTGACCGACTCATTACGCATGCGCTACTCGGGCTCGGCGAACCATGCAAATTCCGCTCTCCATGACTCTCTCTCTCTCTCTCTCCATCTCCCTCTCTCTATTCCTCTCCCCCACCTCTGCACCCTGTCAAGTGCGAATTATGCATTTCCCATGAACTTTTCAAGACCACTCAGAGTAGCCCAAGTGGCTATGGTCATTCATTCATTTTCAGTCCCTCTCACGTTCTGCCTACCAGACTGCAACCGACTCTAGGAGCGCCTATCAGCTAATAAATCACAAATCAATGCTCTACGATACGCGTGGAAAGAAGCTGAGGCCAAACTGATATCAGCATGGCAGAGAGAGAGAGGCTGCACCCTCACAATCACATGAACACTCGCTGAAAAAGGGTCTACAAGGCAAGCGCAAGGGAACGACGAAATTTTTAATTCTTCTTCTTTTCCGTAAGAGAAAATTTTCACTGCATACATCCATTTGTAACAAAAACCCAGCATGAAATCTCAGCCTTCAACGCTTCAACCCTGCCAAAGTGTTTATGGTGTGAAGGAAGAAGAGGAGAAACCGAGAGAGAGAGAGCTAGAGAGACCGTCATCTGTTTCTTCACCTCCTCTCCGCTTCTAATTGAGCAGAGCTTCAACAAATGCGTTAATTGGGAGAGCAAAAAATGATTAGCATAAGCAGAAGAGTGGAAGAAAGGAGAAGGGATGGCTGGAGGTCAGCTTGCTCTAACCATAAGTGTATTTTGATGAGAAGCAATCAGCCCCTCCCAATCAGGTGGCTAGTGCTGCGAGCACATCCCAGGCCATTTGATAGAAAGGTTTCCAAAAGAAATCGCATACTTGTATTTCCACAGTTATTCTTGGCTGGCAGCACTGAACCACGCTCGCGAATATCGCCCAATCCCCCCCCCCCTCCATAACGGCTGCCGCTGACCGATGCTTTCGCTAATTTGCACCAAGAGCCGAAGAGGCTTCAAGCAGCGCGCCCCATTGAGGAACAGAAGGACGCCTCCGGCCGACTAAGGACAGGCACTTCCTCAGTCAGAAGGGGAGAGTGAAGGAGATGGGGGAAGGAGAGAGAGAGAGCGAGAGAGAGAGAGAGGAGGGAGAGAGGTAGAGAACGAGAGAAAGGTGGAGAGAGAGACGTGATGAAAACAGAGTGTGAGAGAAAAGCTCCTTCAAAACAGTACCATCCGCTCAATCATTAGCACTTTCGACTTCCTCTGCCTTTGCCGTGGAGAGGGTCACGGGATGGTGTGCCTCTTCCATCCTCACTGAACAGAGCGTGGGAACGGAAAGCATACTGAGATGCGAAGTGGACATTCGCCTTCTCATCCATCAGCAGACATTGCCTGTCTAGCCGAACACTGCCAATCGCAGCCTTTCTCTCTCTTTCTCTCTCTTTCTCTTACCCTCTTCTCTCTCTCTTCGCATGTTAATGAGCTGCCTACTGTAAGTCGATCCCTGACTGTGCAGTCAAACATGACCAGGCACAAAGAAAAAGGCAACATTCCCTCTTAAATCTGTTCTAATTCGGGTGTGTAAATGATCGCTGAGATATCTAGAGTCGAATTTGAAAAGCGCGTCAATGCAAGCCCCTCCCTTCCCGACGCGTTCCCCCGAGGCCCCGCCGCTTCCCCCGCTAACACCAAGCACATCTTACAATAGCATCAAGATGACAATGAGAATGAGAGAGAAGGAACTACTATGAAAGGAAGATTGAGTGGCAGCGAGGGTGGCCTTAAAGTGTCTTGAGATTGCAGCACTCCTGGAGCTTCCCCAATCGGAGTTGTGCTTGAGGCAGCCTTTTCTGTCTCTTATCAGAAGAAGGAAGAAGAGGAGCAGCCGATTCGACTGGTGCCAAGCTCCTGCTGCAGATTCATCCGATTGGAGGAGAGAGAAGAGAGGAGAGTCCACCTGATTGCTACTTGACATGCAGGATGATGATTCGGGTCAAGAACAGACGCGCTGATGAGGAAGAAGAGAGGTCTACTCGTTGGGAGGGAGCGAGAGATCAACAGAGAGAGAGAGAGAGTGAAAGAGAGAGAGAGAGAGAGAGAGAGAGAGAGAGAGGGAGAGAGAACGAGTGCAACTCTACAATCCCCACTCAGCCATCATCGTTTCCCGAGAACGAGGGAACGCCATTACAACCTGCGCACTGCTGCCTCCTTCCGGAGGGGCCACCCGCACTTGCCTTCTAGAAAACTGACTATATCATAAAGAACGATGAGCTGAAGACAGACAAGAAAAGATGGGGTGTTACAGAAAAAGGGAGAAGGCGAACGAGGGAAAGAGAGATAGAAAGTGAGAGAGGAAGAGAGAGATAGAAAGTGAGAGAGGTAAAGAGAGATGGAAAGTGAGAGAGGTAAAGAGAGATAGAAAGTGAGAGAGGTAACGAGAGATAGGAATCGAGAGAGGAAAGTGAGATAGATACCGAAATATATAGTTATGAATATGTGTCGCAAACGAAATGCAGAGCAATAACGCGAGAAAAAAAAGTAAATTAGGCTCACCTCCCTTGGCGGCTCTGGCTTGCGAAAAGAGAAGAGGAAGGATGCAGAGAGCGACGAGCCGCGTATCCACGGAGGGAGTCCCACGGGCAAGCATCCCACTTGCCGGTGTTGCCCTCTGGAAGTGAGAAGAAGCTGCGATGGAAGAGGAGAAGCTTAGAGAAGAGATAGAGAGAGACAGCCAAGGGAATCAAGCATCTCTACCCATGCACCGTCGCCTTCTTACAGCTAAGCCGCGAGAGCGAACGATAAACCGAGAGAGGACTGTCAGAAGGCAAAGTCAGCTTTCTCGCTAAGGCGATAATGGAGGCCCGTATATCAGCGGCTTTTCAAGTGTCAACGACGCGCTTCTCCATGTAAAAAACACACAGAGTTTTCCTAATCCCCTTATCTTCTGCACGGATTGGAGGGAAGGAGAAAGACTAAGCACAAATGACTAAACACAAAAGGCCCGGCAATGGAGGAAGGTATTTAGTTGGTTCTGTCAAATCTAACCTTGCGACTATGAAGAGTGTTTCATGGCATTAGAGAAGTGGATGACAATGAGGATGAGATAGCGAGGAGATCTTTGATAAGGTAGCGTGGCTGGCAGGGCTACCGTCTCTCTCCTTCCCTTTCTTCTTCCTCTTTCCGTGCAACCGACGACGGCCGACAAATCACGCTCGCCGCAAGGAAATTTATGAGCTGCCGACTTGCCAAAATAGTGATTTACGATTTGCGGGGACAGGGCCTAGCGAAGGCAGAGGAGGGGAAGGAGGAGAGGGGAGAGAGGAAGGAGAGAGAGATAGAGAGAGAGAGACAGAGGGAGAGAGAGAGAGGAGGGAGAGCACGCTCAGGCGAGGGGTAATGAAGGAGCGAGGCAGAGATGGAGAGAGATCAAGCGATAAGGAGAGACTTGGAGTACGAGGGATGCTGCTCTCGCTAAGGGGCGGGGCACTACTAGAGAGCAAGAGAGAGAGAGAGAGAAAGAGAGAGAAAGAGAGAGAGAGAAGAGAGAGAGAGAGAGAGAGAGAGAGAGAGAGAGAGAGAACTGCCAGAGAGTCTACTCCAAGACGTGGAGAGGAACGAGGAGGAGTACGAGTAGGAATAGGCCAGTGTCCACCTGAGAGAGCAGAACCTCATCACCAGACACACCTTGGTGCCTTTGCTAGGTTATACACACAATGAGAGGGAGGCCAGGCTCTCCTCTCAGAAGAAGACAAGAAAATATAAGAATCTTCAGTTGGTCGTATCAAACCCGAATCTCTGTCTCTCTAAATCAATCTCTCTTGTTCTTATCTTTTCTTTCCATATCTGTCTCCTCACTCTGGCTTGCTAGTATTATTTGTGTGCAAATTACTTGAAATTCAGATTCTGAGAGAAGACTCACTCCCATAGAAGATTATCAATTGCGTGAGAGAGCGAGGTCATGCCAAGATAGGCGATAAGATACATTGACGCTTCTTCCGTGGTTACCTGAGTGCTCTCTCTCTCTCTCTTTTTCGTTGTTGTCCTCTATTACTCTCCTCCCAGCTGATTGTGATGAGAGAGAAGAAGAGAAACGACATGTTAGAGGGGGTGAGTGGGACGAAGAGTAATGGAAGTATTAGATAGCGAGAACGCGATTTATCTTGCTGAAGCCATCTTGCCATCGCAACAACTTCTTAGGTGGCTCCGTCGCCAGAGCGGAGGGTAGAGACAGCCTCTCTCGGGAAATGGATCACCTTGATTGCTGGTGGAGGAGAAGCGTGAGGCAGCCAGAACTTGTCATTCGTTCCTGCATACTTCATCCATCACACTAGCAACGCACGCTTCCTCCTCCCTCTCTCTCTCTCTCTCTCTCTCTCTCTCTCTCTCTTTCATCTTCCATTCCTCATCACACTATATTTTGACTCTTCTCCATCACTCCTTTTCACTTCATCCCTGAAGGAAGGATTACTTGAAAAAAAGATTTCTCTACTTTTTCTCAAGTTAGTGCAGATTTAGCCTAAAGACTTTCGCAATGTACAGAGACCATATATGAAAATAATGATCTCAAAAAGGTTGGACCAGGAAGATAAAGTACTTTCCAACATACTAATCTCAGTCTAAAACAAATTTGGAATATATTTAGTAATAAGAAGATCTTTTCCCCCAAAATTCATTAGGTAAAAGAAATAGCAAGAAGGCAAAATATCGCGAGCATATCGCGAAAAACTTTTAACGTTTTTTTTTTTGTTCAAGGTGTTTTTTCAAAGCATTTCGTATAAGGCAGAATATTAAAAAAATATTTAAAAAATATTATAGAATATTATTTCGATGTAGTTATGCATACATATATGTACTTACATGCATGTATCGGCTACAGCATTTTCTCTATTTTGTTTAAGGAACAGACTATCTTACAATAGAATCGAACAAATCAGAAACAAAAAAAGCTCTTCGAAATTTTGACTATTTCTTGTTGTAGGTCTTATCTTTGCTTCTCTCACTTTTAAACGCGTCGATCATGCAACGAAGGAAATTATCATTTTTAAAGTAAGCCAGTTGAATATTCTGACAAGACGGAATTTTTCCATTTTTAAAAGCCGGCTTATTTCTGACTAAACTGTAGGAATACTCTATTTTGCTCTATTAAATTTCATCTCGCTGTCAGTCATTGCGAAAAACCTCAGATCAAGATCGAAAAACAAACGCTTTTAAAAATGTTTTAATTGAAAACGATGCGGGAGATAAAGGGCTGGTAGAGAGAAAGAAAAAAAAATCGAAGGGCGAGCGTGCATTCTGCTCATATGTCGTTCAACTTCGAAAGGATGGAGTCGATACAGGATAAATCCTGAATGGTGTGTGTTATTTAAGAAGGATAAAGATAGGAATAAAAAAAAAGGCCATCAAATATTTTTTTTACATTTTCCGCTATTCTTAACCTGAAGGTTGCTGAACTACAATAGTAACATTAATAACATGAAGATTTTTTTAAATTAACCATATTGCCTGTGCTCGAAATGGACTGAACCTTAAACTTGTCGTTCTTGAAGCGAAGCTTGGCGAGTTGGCAGCGGAGGACGACGAGAGCGACGTCTGCGGCGGCCACCATCGAGTACACGACGACGGCGGCGATGGCCAATGGCTGTCAAATGTACCGTATCCCTCCTAAATCGTTTAAATCCATTTCAAGACTACTCCAGACACCCACCAGAAGGCTCGAGTTGTTGCCAATTCCAGTGGTTGTGCTGAAAAATATATACTAAACAAAGTAATCAAGTAAACAAAGAGAGAAAGGATGAGTAAGAATGGGAGGATGTTGTGATGCACCTGACAGAATCCGCCCTGGCTGCGGTCGTACTCGTGGAGGCTTCTGAGGCTGTTATCGGCGTCGAGCTAATCTTAAATTAAGCTCTTGTAGAGAATGAATAACGAATTATCTCTGTTAAGAAAAATAAAGAACATTAATATGCCCCGACTAACGAATGTCGTCGTTGAAGTCGTTATGGCTGTCGACGGGACCTTCGACGTAGTAGTAGTGCTCTTCATAAATTAGATTTCAATTTGTGCTTTAAGAATAGCTTTAGAATATTAAGTTCAAGATCAAGTAATAATTTTTTCGTTAATGACACTGCAGACTGAAAAATACCGCTCTAGTGCTCGTTGTAGCCGTTGGAGTAGGAGTTGGGGCCGCAGAGGTGGTCGTTGGGGCCTTGAACGCGGCAGTTGTGTTCTCGGGAGTGGGAGAACTGATCTTAGGAGTAGTCGTTGTTGCCTCGAGGCTGGTAGTTGACGCTTTTGGGGTGGTTTTTGATGCCTCAGAAGTGGTCGACGGAGCCTCAGAGGCGGTCAACGAAGCCTCAGAGGTGGTCGACGGAGCCTCAGAGGTGGTGGACGAAGCCTCAGAGGTGGTGGACGAAGCCTCAGAGGTGGTGGACGAAGCCTCAGAGGTGGTGGACGAAGCCTCAGAGGTGGTCAACGGAGCCTCAGAGGTGGTCAACGGAGCCTCAGAAGTGGTCAACGGAGCCTCAGAAGTGGTCAACGGAGCCTCAGAAGTGGTCAACGGAGCCTCAGAAGTGGTCAACGGAGCCTCAGAAGTGGTCAACGGAGCCTCAGAGGTGGTCAACGGAGCCTTAGAGGTGGTCAAGGGAGCCTCAGAAGTGGTCAACGGAGCCTCAGAAGTGGTCGCAAGGGCCTCAAAAGTGGTCGCAAGAGCCTCAGAGGTGGTCAACGGAGCTTCGGTGGTGATCATTGGAGCCTTGGTGGTGGTTGTTCTGAAGTGAGTTTTTCTCTATTTTTATTCTTTACTAAAGTCTCAAAGTTAAGCGAATTCATGAGCTGGAAATAATCCTTTCCAATATACTTTTTTTTAATGAACAACAATGTCGCGTTGGATAGGATTAAACTTACGGGAAGGGATCCCTCATGCAGCAAGTACGGACAGGGGGCTTGGTGGTGGTGAAAACGTTGTAGATGCCATTTTCACCTCGGTACGGGGTATAGATCGCCTGCTTCATGCCCTTCTTCGAGATGTGCGGTTTTGACTTGATCCACTGCTCCTTCTTAACCGGCATTCTCCTCTTTCACTGGAAGCAACCGTTCTCACGCACATCAGTCCCCTTAAATGAGAATTACCCGTCATATCCTTTTCATTTCGACGAGTGCTGCTCTATAATCGCATTGCCATTTTCATAGGTCCCTTGGTTCGGGATGGGTAAAAAAATTTATATATAATTTAAGTTTCTTCAAAAACTAGCCTTGCATCCGTTAGTCATGATTGCGCCAACGTAACAATGGGCTGTTCGACCGCCAGGTTCCTTTAAAGCTTCCTTGATCATTTCCGTGAAAGCAGTATTGTTCGAGATGGCAGCTGAAATCATTCAAATTTTCTTGCTCAATCTGATTGCAAAATGATCAAAATGATGCGGCATGACAAGGCGGCATTCTCAAATTATTTCAGCCCAAAAGACTGAACGAACTGAAAAGTAAAGATGAGGGAACGGAAAAAATACCCCATACGAAGCCCGCCGGGCAGTTGAAAGGGGCGCTGTAATAGTGTTTTGCACTGTAGATGTAATCGAGGCGGTCAAGGATGGTTCCGTTCCAAGTCAGATTTGCGGAGTCATTGAAATAGGAATACCCGAGAGGAGGTGGATCACGGGTGAAAGATGCATCAACAGAGAACACGAGAAGCACCAGAGAAGTACAGAAAAGGAGCGGAAGAAGGTACGAGCTTGGACGAGAGCCGACCACTCGGGAGCAGCGCACCATTGTGCAGTGATGGGAATGAGTCATTTTCGGCTCTATCAGCGTTGTCCTTAAGAGAGCCTGTCTGAGATATTCGACCATGGCTATATACAGGGCGTGCAGTAAAAATTTTTATTTTTTATTTTTTTTTCCTTTGGAGGTCTCATGAGAGCTTTCAAAAAAACTTTTTTTCAAAAACATTTTCTCATATATAACTACAGTATACATAGATTTAGCCAAAATGTTCGAGTGATCATAAAAACCTTCAAAGTGAACCAAATTGAATTTTGATGACACC
Source organism: Allodiplogaster sudhausi (assembly GCA_945643635.1). Classification (NCBI taxonomy): domain Eukaryota; kingdom Metazoa; phylum Nematoda; class Chromadorea; order Rhabditida; family Diplogasteridae; genus Allodiplogaster; species Allodiplogaster sudhausi. The sequence goes on from CALZFC010000009.1 coordinate 3,913,737, forward strand.
GCTAGATTCCTTTTTTAAAGGAGCACAAAAAAGTCTAGATCAGTTTAAAATAAGTTTTCATCTTAACACCAAAATAAGCCCTTAAACTACCTGGAGGTGCCATTTGAGTACCAATACATCGAAACTGCGCTTCCAAACCACAACCATTTAAAAGAGCGTCCTTTTTAACCCCTAGAAATATGTATTTGAATGTGATTATCCTTCCCAGATTTTGGACGGTTCTGGCTGAATACCGTCCAGTGCTCAAAAAGTTCAAAGCGTACACGGACATAACTCGCTTCATTCTTAATATTATAAGGAATTAGACATACCGTTGTATTTGTCTTGGAAAACTGCATAGAAAGGGTCCAGATAGTCTTTTGCTTGAGTTTGTGTTCAATGGTTTTATCGGCAAAAACCGTATTTGTGGCTATTTCTCGGCATAAAAATGCCTTTAAGTGCACGTAGTCCCCAAAACAGCGCCACAATTTATACTTCATGTGAAAGCCCAGTGTTTTTCACGTAGGATAAACTACTTATCGGACATAGCTTCTTTCCCAAAAAATAGCAGTGTTTAGTTTAATCCGCTGAGCTCAGTGCGGTTAGTTCAAAAAATCCCATTTAACCTCTCTAACATGCATCAATCTGAATATTATGCAAAATAGTTGCTATATTCGTGGTCATCGCATTAATAAACCCATGTGGAGTGAATTTGGAGAAAAAAAAATTTTGAAAAAAAAATTCTGACTTTTCCCCCGAAATTATTTCGAAAAAAATCCAAATTTCTTCTAAAACAACGTTGAAAATCGACAGAAGAAGAAGTTCTTCTGCACTTTATCTAAGAGGTAAGGATAAATATACATTTAAAAGTACAACTGTTTCCGAGTTAAATTATAAGTAATTTACATACAACGCTTCCAAGAACAGAAAAACTTTGTATCTCGTGTTGGGATAATTCAAGGATCCCTCTTCTCTTAACTCTATTTCAGTGGTTTCTACTCCTTGGACTTATTTCACTAGGCAGTGACAAATCATTTGAGTTTCTCGGCATTAAACGCGGTAAGCGTGAACTTTATTTGTCACAAATGAAGCATTCATGACAGGCAAGAGAATATATGCAGATTTAATAATTACATCAAACTTCGCAGGTTAAGGAGTGCAGACAACGGATTTATCATCAGTTTCCATGAACTAGTCAAATATCTAGGAGAATGTCGTTTCTCGTCAATATTATGTATATAATGACAGAATAGAGAAAGTGAATAGTTGGGGTGTCCTGGAGCACGCCTTGCATAATTTCAAGTTTGTTCCTGCAGCGCATCGAAAGTTTCGAGCGAAACCAGTGAGTGTGAGATTTCTCGTGAGAATGACGTTTGTTAAGGGATTGCGACGCTGTTCCAAAATATTGAACAAATGACAATTGCTTAAGGTTAGAAGAAGAAAAATACTACCGTAATCTCATACTGCAGAGAGATATAAACTCATTTGATGAATGTGCAACAATATGTCTGAAATAAATGTTACATTCACAATAAGGAGATGGCATGAAAGAAGGCAATCAGCCAAAAGTATGATAATCTCATGTCTCATGACGAACGTAACAACCATTCAAATGATTGATCACTCTCAAAATGAACATTGCCAATCCTAATGGGTTTAGACGTTGTAGTGATCCTGGTAGTTGCCGTAATGGTCGTCATAGGGACCGCGGCCAAGTCTTAAAGGTTTTTTTTTTTAGTAATAGACGCGTATTATCAACTTGATGACAACTCAAGAAAAACTAAAATGGTTTTGACTGACGTGGCATTCGGTGCAGATGGATTGGCGATGGCGTTTCTGCTCCAGAGAGGATCGGCTTCTCCTGCTCCTCCGTTCGCAGTGGCTGAAGTTGTGCCAGTCGAAGGCTCCGTCCGATCTCTGTTAATCAATCATTATAGAAATCATCTTCAAGCTCTTAACAAATGGATATAATTCCACTCCGGAGTACAATGAGTATGCTTCACCTCATCGGCTCATTCAAATGCTCTGACCGAGTACGTGAATTGAAGACATGAGTGCCGTAGATGTCGACGGGAATATTCGAGTCATTGGCACGAGGGAAGAACGGATCGTCTTCATCCACTTCGATGTAGTCTGAGCCACTGCAAAGCGAAGTGATCAGTTGTGCCCTTCAAGAAGAAGAAGAAGTTGTTGTGCCAACTCCTCGCTAAGTCGCTGGTCTGCTCAATGCCACTTCATTCCAATTCTACCAAGCAATAGCTGCAGATTCAAAGAGAGCCACATACTACGAAGACTCTCGTTTGAATATAAATGCGAGGGAGTCTCAAAGAGAGAAGTTTGCTTTCATGAGCACAGCAAGCGACGAGTCCATCACGATCTTATGGCAGACGAAGGAGCAGGGAGGGGAAGGGGGGAAGAGCAACTACTGGGAGGGACTTCACGCAGAGGGAGGAAGAGGGCAAGCAGGGACCGGGCTGAGCAACTCTCGCGTCTCACCGGAACAGCGCCCGGTTCGGAGAGGGCGCAGCCCTTTCAGCTGACTCGGCCAGGTGAGAAGTGAAGGTGCGCGAGGTGCAGATCGCGTCCAAGTCATCGACCAAGGGCCGCCGCGGCGGTCCTTGGTGATAGCTACAGGGCCAGCTGGTTCAGAACTTATATGAGGTAGTCTTTTTGGGCGAATGAGAGAGAGAGAGAAAAAGACTGTGCTTACAGACGCGCGAAGAGATTCCACGACTTTGAAACGATGAGGAGGAGAGTGAAGAGGAAGAGAACCAGGAGAGCTATGCTGGCCACTGTCACAGAGGCGCCTATCCTGTAACGGACAAGTTGTTTGGCGCGCCAGAGAAGATTTACTTCATTTGCTCTCAAACGATAAACTGACATGGTTTGGCTGCAAAGGCCAGACTTCATTGTTCGTAAGTCATCTCGGAAGGCGTAGCAAGCGAGCCCGGCTTCCAGTGCTCCGATCAACTTCAGAGACTTTGTTCCGTCGTTATTAATCAATGCAGACGCTTTTGTAATCTGCAATATTAAATGATTTTAACAAAAAGATTTAAAAACTTACAGTTCGTCAGTATAAGAGCTATCAATAAATGATAGATATCGAAAAAGCAACCTGCGCGGAGCTGTTGAATGTGGTTGTGAGGAGAGCGTCCAGTTGGGTCTTGATGGTCTGCATCGCAGACAATTCGTCGCTCATGTTTGCGACGCCAAGATTCGGAGGGAGGTTGTCGTGGGTTGGACGAGGGTCGCACTCCGAGTAGAAGGCCAGCGTCTCCAGCAGGGGACGAGACACCTTCGACGACAGGTACGGGCCACCCGCGCTGCAGAAGTCGGCCAGACCCTGGAAAGGATGGTCCTATGCCCTCTCGAGAAGCCCGAAAAGAAGTAACTTGCACTCTGGAGAGGTTCTAGAAGAATGAACTTACAACAGTGGCTGGGAGTGCGAGGGCGAGGAGGACACAGGCAACAAGGAAAATGAAAAGACCCAGGCCGGAGAAGATGATCGCCCCGCACTTGGATTGGCGACAGAAGGCGATGACTCCCAAGAAGAACACGCACATCATTATCGACGTCAGGAACACCACCGTCAGCCATCTGCACAACAAGCTATTAGTTCTTGTAATATGCATTATGCCGTATTACAAAACTAGATTCGGCATCCATCAGGCAGTTTCTAATTCATTTATCAAAATGGTGTTGTCGCGTAGAGCTAGTGCTGAAAGGAGTTGCATGAGAACACCGCAAACTTAATAAGGAATTTCGCGGCGTTCTTAAGTCGCATAAAAAAGAATCTCGAAATCCAGTTTTACGGAGTCGCCAGACATGGAGCAAACGGATATTCAGAAGCATATAGACTCGGTCTCCGATAAATTGAATTTGGCCGCTATAAAATTACAAGGAGATTCTATCGTTATCCTATGCAATCTCTCATAATTTTAAAGCGCATGTTTTTTCGCATGTTATCCTTCTTTTGTGCAAATGTGAACAAATACGGCGTTGTCAACTAAACGTCTTTCCTCTTTGGCAACGAAAAACTCCACTGCCGAAATATTACATGGCTTGAGAAGAAAAGAACAGAGAACATATGTATATGCCCAACTATCCTTCGTCAAGAAACCTGTCGAGCTCGACAGCTTCAGCGATGTTCTTGACGTATTCAAGGAAGGAGACCTCGGAAAGGGTCTCCTTTAGACTGCCCAGTCTTCCCTGCACGCTCTCGACCGAGTCACCGAGTTGTGTGAGGAGGCTGTCAATCTCGGACATCACCTGGATGAAATGACCAGGCAAGTAAATGACTGCAAAAACAAAAGTAGAGGGCAAGCAGAGAGTCTGGAAGTGGAGAGCCAAAGAAAAGCACTGACCGTCTGATTAATCGGCGTCTCCTTGCCCTTCTCGTAGACAATGTCCTCGAGTGCTTTGATATGCGTGCTCGCATTTCTGCTGATCTCGTTGAGATTCGAGCCCTGCAAGAGCAGCTGCGCTCGTTTCAATCTTCAGCAAACGGAGATCCACCAACCGTCGACTGTGCAATCTTAATGGCGTGGTTGACATCGGCCAGGGCGACAATGGAACTTGACACGCCCCTGTTTGCCTGGTCATTTCCAAAGACGCAGAAGCCAAGACAGAAGCTGAAACAAATCTGTGTTTATATGACTGCTCAAAAGTACCGGAGTTAAGCTAACATATAAAAAAAAACTTGCGAATATATACATTTTCAGCAAAATCTGTACTTTCAGCAGCGAAAAGCTGGCAAAATGTATTTAGACAGACAAGTGCAATTTGTCTTGAATGAGTGACTGCGTAACAAGGACTGACAAGCAGAGGACGGAGAGGAAGAAGAGGAGAATGGAAAGCCGCCGCACTTTCCTCCGTGGCTTAACACTGTTGTCTGCCCGGGCACAGCAAGTGCAGCCCCACGCGATTACCACTGTGAGCAGCAACAGCAGCGACACCGCCCCGCACAACGCCGCCAGCAAGTACAGCGACTGTAAATAAACATTTCTTCGCTCATAGTCTCGAATACCCCACTTCTAACATCGATTAAATGCTTTCACTAATGACATTTCTGTATTTTATTATCCAGCTCAAGATTAATAAATAGTAAGGCGCTTATCATGTTGCGTTCGATAATACTTCCTACATGTAAGAAATTTCCTCGTGAATGAAAATATGTATGTATATGGCTTCTGACTTTCGCAGTGTTTTCAAATAAATGATTAATTTACAATCTTCATATTATTCTTACATGCATTTTCCCTTCCCAGTCGGTATCACCAATTGCGAGTTTTAAATGAGCAGGGCAGCTCGTCCTGCTTGACCGCTTAATCCCAGTTTAGCAGCTGCGGCGTGTCTTCGAATTTCATTCTGGGATTGTCGTGCCAAGGGAACGGCTTAGTTAATAGGCCGAGTCTGCAGAGAGATTGCAAGGAGTATTAGGGGAAGACAAAGAAGGGAGTATGGAAAAGCAAAGGGGAGAGAGAGAGTGGACTCTGTGGCCGAAGTATTAGATGGACATGAGAATAGTTACAATGGCCATGTTCAGGATAGTGAAAGGGATAAGGAGAAATGAGAAAATGAGAGAGTGAGAGAGTGAAAAGGGGGAAATAGTATCTCCTTATCCGCTCTCACCACCCGTGCATAGTAGACTGGGCTATTTGAACAGCCGATAAGGCGAGTGCAGGATGGCCAAGAATGGGATTCTCGCGTCGTCTTTGTGGTGGCTGGCCTTGCTAGGGGGGACACATTATACACTCCATCTCCGCATACTCTATACTTTATTTCTCTTTGTCCTCTTCATCTGGCTGGCTTCTCTCTTTCTCTCTTTCCCTCTCTCTTTCTCTCTCTCCATCTCTCTCTTTCTTTTCCTCTCTCTCTCTCCCTCTCTCTCTCTCTCTCTCTCTGTCATCTTTACTCTCCTCTTCCCCACTCAGCATGCGCACACCAAATGCGCCGCCGGCTATCCATCAACGGATGGCGAGGACCACCCTGACAACAAACATGTACACAGTGACACTTCGCAGCGGTCGCGGCCAGTCGCCCTTTGCGCTCGTGTCTATGAGGAGCACAAGGTGCAGAGAGGATGAGAGGAAGAGAGAGAGAGAGAGAGAGAGAGAGAAGGTAGAGACAGGGCAAGAGTGAGAGAGGAAGAGATAGAGAGGTAGAGAGAGAAAAAAAATTATATCTAAGCAGAGCGAATATATGATGAGAGGCCTGAGGCGACCAAAGTAGAGAGCACACCAAATTGCCTGACCTGTGCATATTCGGCGTGCCAGTTAAGATCGAAGGGGGCGTGACTCCACTTGAAGTTGAAATTGAGATGAGGGAAGGAGTGGAAGAAGCCGACGATGAGTTGCAGCATCTTCGAGCCTCCCTCTGATCCTCCTCACGTAAGAGAGAATCGAACAGCGGCTGGCCAATCTCTTCAGAGAGGAAGAGCAGGGGAGAGAGGGAAGAAGCCGAGGCTGCCTACTGCATTGCTGCCGCGCCCCTCCTGCAATAGCCAGGCACACTCCATACTCTGGCTCGCTCTTACTTTCCTCCTCTACTCTCTCCCGCTGGACACTCACGAGCAAGAGAGGGAGAGAGAGTAAGAGGGAGAGGAAAGAAAGAGAGAGAGAGAGAGAGAGAGAGAGAGAGAGAGAGGACAGACAGCCACCTTCCTGCCGCCATACGAATATGTCGACCATAAGAGGAGGAAAGAAGCGACAGGGTCACGACGCGCCAGAAGAATAAACACGGTCGCATGCAAAACGAGGCGGAGAGATAAGGAAAGGCGGGCCGGGCCTCTCATGGGCATCGCGCAGGGGTTCAGAAAAGGGGGACATGATAAGAGGAAAACATGACTTGCAAATCTTCCAGCCAGAGAATGAGGGAAGGTGTAGAAGGGGCTCTGTCCAGTGGACGGAGCAGCGATGGAGAGAGTGCACAACAGATGCGAGCCAGACCGGTGCAGTAAGGCGATGCACGTGGGAACGGGTGCACGATCTTACCCTGGGAGATGTGTGAGGAGAGAGAGAAAGAAAGTGAGACGGTGAGAGAGATGAAGAGATGGAAAGAAAGAGAGAAAGAGAAAGGGGCAAATTTAGTGGAGTGAAATGCAGAAGATATTGAGAAGGTCGGAATATTTTGTTGGCTAACGTGTATGCATTAACAGGTGTAATGGCTGTCAGACGAAACACAGATTTAGAACAAAACGAGAAGTTGTTATGGCCGAATATCAATAAGAAGAAAAAATAAGACAAGGCAACGAAGACGGATGAACACGACATATTCGAAGTGAAATAATAGAAGAAAGAACACGATGCGGAACTGAAGAGCCAACCAGTGAGTGATAACAGCCGCAGCTAATATGTATCACGTGTTCCCGGTAGCATCAAGTTCTAAAGTGAGTAGGAGTGTAAGAAAAGATTAAATAGAGGAGAGGAGACTATTTATGATGGGAACACATGAATATGCTGTTTTGAAGTGCTGAAGTTGAATGACGAGTGTCGTGTTCTGAAAGATGATCTTGAGCTCGAAAAAAGATTGAAAAAGAACGGAGGCAAGAAAGCGGGATTGAAATATGAGAGAACGGATGAGTAGGCATGCAGTACCCAGGCGAACACGGATGCTTACGGATGGCGACGGGGAGAGAAGAGAGACTTCTAGAGAGAGAGAGAGAGAGAGAGAGAGAGAGAGAGAGAACGAAAGATATCTAGAGAGAGCGATAGAAATAGGCAGAAGTGCGAGAAAGAGAGCCATCAACAATGGACAGAAAGAGAGCGTTGGACCGTTGATTGAATGCAATGCGAGTAGCCAACCAAAAGTGAATCAGCTGTGCCTCACCAGCCCACAAAACAAGGAGCTCTTTCTCTCTGCAAAGAGAGGGAATGAGAGAGAGATGAAGAGAGAGAGAGAGAGAGTGGCACCGCAACCAATGTGGAAATGCCGTGACGGCTCTCCTGCGAGTCACAATCCCCTTCTCCTTTCACTTGACCGCAGGCTACGAAATGCCATGTCTGCCAGTTGCACAATCCCTTCCTCTTCCATGGACTGCTCTCTCTCTTTCTTCTAAACTCTCCTCTTTTAGTCTGCAGAAATCGTAGCTTCAAAGAAGTACGGACAGAAAAGAGTAAAGTGCTATCGAGGAAAGATGCATGCATGACTAAGGAAACGACAGTGACTCAGCCTCATATCATTCATATAAGGAAGAAACAAAATTATTTCACAAAGTCTAATAAATGTATAAGAAAAGCAATTTGTTAGAAGTAAAATATCTGTAAAAAAAATTCTTACATTGGAAAGAAGAAAGAAGAAAGATAAGCGTATCGAACCACTCTTCTTATCATTCGCTAATGGTCGCTGAAATATCAAAGGCGATCAGCCTTGCTCCTAATATATTATGTTCCTCTTTCATTCAAATAGATTCGGATGACTTTCAACTTTCATAACAATTCTACGAGCAGTGTTAGCCGTAGATAGTGGAAGAGATGACGTGGGATCAAGAGAGGGAGAGAATAGCATGATGAGTTGTGAGAGAGATGAGTAGATGTGATATCAAACGACGCGATACATCACTAATGACCGACACGGAAAGATGTAATTGTCCCTCAGGCGTGATCAGCCGATTACAGCAAAAGGGCGAAGCTGCCAGGCGGGGCTTCTTCTTGCTCGGCCAAGAGTAGCCCCTTTATAATTAGTCGACCGACCAGCGCAATCGACGCTTCAGCCCATTGGGAGCTGCTGCCTCGGTGGTCGAGGGGTCGAATCACAAGCGATCGATTGTGGTGGGAGCAGAGGGAGAGAGAAAGAGAGAAAAGAGTAGAGAGAGAGGAGAGAGAAAGAGATAAGTGAGGAGAGAATGAGATGGAGGGTGAGAGAGAGAGAGAGAGAGAAAGAGTGCGCGATTGGGAGAGACAAACATGCAAAAGAACATCGGCCACAATAGAATAGCAGAGGATTTGAAGGAGGAACTGATGTGAGCGGTAATGAGAGAGAGAAAGAGATAGAGAGAAAGGAAGGAGATATGGCAGAAGAAGCAGAGGGTAGGAAAAGGAAGAAGGAGAGCTAGCAGAGGCAGCAGATGGGCTGGCCGCATCCCTCCTTCACCGCAGGAGGCTATGATCTTTTAGCGACATACGTTGATTCTATGGCGACTGAATTTAATATTCTAGCAAACAAAAAAGGAGTAAATTTACCGCATGTTATCTAAACCCGATTCACAGAAAATAATTATGTGCCTAGAAGTCCATTCACATAAAACTTTCATCCATCAAATCGGTGTTAATATTGGAGATTCAGAGCTCGTAGTAATAAATCTCGCATGTCAATGCCCTACTAAAGTTGATACATGTTTAAGTAGGTGTGTGCTTCAAGTTAGTGTCACTTTCATATTTCTGGACATGTGTACGTATGTTCATACATCTTCAGAGCAGTCTGCTTGGGTTCAAAAATGGAAAGAAGAGCTAGTCAGAATAGAGAGAGAGAGAGAGAGAGGGAGAGAGAGTGTGATGGAGAGAGGAGGCGAAAGGAAGAAGGAAAGCGCCATTTTGGCGGCCTGTCGCCTCCGCCGACTTATACTCCCAAAATATAAACGCCGTGCTGCCCAACTAACCTTAAGCCTGTGAAGCTTCCCAAGGATGCTGTCAAAAACATTACAACGGGTGTGAAAATTTGAACTGAAGAGAGAAAGAGAGGAAAGCGGAGAGAAGTATGTAGTACACAGGCATTACATGTTGTGAAAGGAAAAGTGCAAAACATGGGAAGAGCAAAGAAAGACGAGAAGGAGAAGAGCAATGAGAATGAATGAAGGGCGGGCGCGTCTTATCCCGCCGCCGCAATAATGATGAAGCTACGATGACAATGTGAAGAAGAAGAAGGGACTCGGCCGGCACCTGACAGCTCGGCTATTCCAAAGGGGACCAATGAAAAGAGTGGCAGAGAGAGACTCATAAAAAGAGAGATGAGACAGGGAGAGAGAGAGAGATAGAGAGAGAGAACCGAGTACGTCTATCGTGCACTCTACTCAGGCAATCGAGGGAAGAGGGTGCATAATCGGGAGTAAGGAGCCATCAGAATCAGGCATCTGCGACTCTGCGACTTCAGACGGTCACATAGAGGAACAAACGAGGTTAATAGAAGCTATTAATATAAGGAAACCGAGTGGAAAATGACTGAAATCGTCGAGATGGAAAAGAACTCTGGTGAGGGTGCACCCGGCCCTTGGAATGACTGGCAAGATTTCTCCGTCAGCATAAACGACAAGCATTCATCATTGCAGCCTTCCAGAGGCTCGAGACGCCAAAGCGGAACGCTGATTACGAGTCGCCTTAGGGGCAATCAGCGCTCTTTCTCTCTCCCTCCCTCCCTCCCCCTCTCTCTCTCCCTCTCACTCCCCTCTCTTTATCTATCTGACTATCTTCCAATCCAACTGTGCCATTCCTTCCCTTTTAAAATCTTCAAAGACTCTCGCCTGCTTTGGCTACACTCTTCTGACGCCTAGTTTGTATGCAAGTGGCAAATAAACAGGAGAACTGAATGGAGGGCAGGAAGGGGAGGCAGAAAGAGAGACCTGTGAGAGGCGCACATACGACTGCCACCGTGCACCCTCAGTCCGAGAAGGGAAGCACTCCAATCCCTCCATCTCCACTTCTGGGAGAGACGGATGGTGTGAGAAGAAAGGGAGAAAGATAGAGACAGCGAAGGTGTGCGTGAGAATTAGAGAAAGAGAGACACTGAGACTTCAAATGGACTCGGTGCGGAAAATGGGAAGGAAAAAAGGAACGCGTCCTCAAACCGGATGCTCCAACAGTATAAAGGCTGCCACAGCTGGACGTGCCAATCACAGCTTCGCGGTTCCTGCGCACACATAATTCTGTCTCTCGCTCTCCCTCCCTCACTCTTTCTCCCTCTCTCTCGCTTTCTCTCTCTCTCTCTCTATCTCTCTCTCTCTCTCTTCCTATGGCTTCTCATTCACTTTCTCACTTCTAAGTGTTCTAGGCTCTTCAGTTATGCTATTTTACTACTCTCTGAATCTTTGAGGCCTATCTTCCTGTGAGCTCTTCCTTCAGTGTTCATTTTCCTATTTCCCCAGCAACGAAATCGTTAGTTCCCATTGAATGAGAAGTAGCAAAGTTTGGACAAGAAGAGCGTCTCAGATACACTGGCATGAATGTGCCACGAATATTAGAAGTGATCTCACATGATCGTCTCTCATTAGTTGACATCTGGGCAAAGAAAGGAGCAATGTGGAAAAGGTGAGACGGAGGGAATGAGAGCGGGCAGCGAGAGGGAGAGAATGAGAGCGACCTATGAGAGGGAGAGAATGAGAGCGACCTATGAGAGGGAGAGAATGAGAGCGACCTATGAGAGGGAGAGAATGAGAGCGACCTATGAGAGGGAGAGAATGAGAGCGAGTTGCTCATCGCGAGAGCCTCCAGTGCATCATTGCAAGAAGAGTAGAAATGTATGTAAGTCTCCATACAAACATGCCAAGTCGACAAATAGTGTAACTGAAACGACTATCTAGCTATGCAAAAGTATGAATGGCAACCACTTCTTTTGGCCGGAGTGCGTCTAAGATATCAGAAAGAATGGTAAACAAGGGAACGAAGGGAATTACGAGTGGATTCGTGGAAGAATCATGAAAAAGCAAATGCGGAATGGCATCCCAGTGGCGGGAAGAGTGGAGAGGGCGGGCGATCCAAAGGGGCTAAGATGGAGACGGCTGATAACAGATGCAGCGCATGGTCAACGGCGATAGAACATTTGTCACTTCTCTTCTCTTTCTCTTTCCTTTCGCCTCTCTCTATTTCTCTTTCTCTCTCTCTACCTCCTTTCTCACCCTCGATTATATTCTCTCTCTCTCTCTCCCTCTCGCTTACCAAACTCGCATCTCTGCCCTATCATCTGTACTTCCCAAGTCCATCTCACTTCTCACTGTGACATGTGGGAGATCGGCTGCGGCTAGTGCCAGCTACACGAGGAGGGCTGGCCATGTGGCTCAGGAAGCAGCAAGCGAGATAAACATTGAAAAAATGAGGAGATGGATAAGAGAGAGAGGGAGGGAGAGAGAGAGCCAAAATGGAAATGAGGTAGAAAGTAGAAGAATAGGAGGAATGTTTTCTCACGTCTCGGCGTCAATTTTATCTTATTTGTCGTAAGATGATAAAAAATTGTTTTTCATTTCCGTTTCTCGCTCTCTCAAAAACCTCTTCGGCGAAAAGGAAAGCAATGATTCAGGAAAAACATTATTCTTACAATAAGCGACTGAAGAAGATGGAGCTATTTTAGTCATACACTTGCGTGTTTCTAGCAAAAATATAATTGTGTTTACAACCTACAGCACACAATCTTGAATATTGGCTTGATCGTACTTGAGAAATGTAAGAAACGAAGATTGACATTGATGGCCGAGCTCATCTAGCAACATGACATTCGCGTCGTCCAAATAGAAACTGAGAAGAGAGTCCTCTCTCGCTCCTCCTTATCCCTCCTCTCCGGAGAAGAAATGACTTTCTTTCCATCCTCATTGCAGCATCGATTAGCTTGCGCTGTCTTCGTCTCCGAGAGGTTTATGACCATTGCGCGACCTGCGAGTGTGAGGCCGACCCGATGATGGATGAATGGACAGAGCATCCTTTTCACCCATATTCTAAACCTATTTTCTCCCTCTCTCTTTTTCCATCGATCTCCTTAGAAATAGCTTCCATGATCAGAACCTCGCTAGATCAGCAAAATAAACCATTTAAAATCCCACATTCTACAAGGTGTGCAACTCATTCTTGCAAATCTTTATCAGAAATGTCAGCATTAACACTTGATTTCTGTACTACAATAAATTATTACGAACAATAAGCATAATAATGCCCGTTAAACGTTCTCTTTAAGGAATGCGATTTCTTTCAAACCGGAATACTTTGTACATTCACATTTGAGCTTTAATCGGATAATAATTTCGCTATTGTGCCTTGCTCTTGACGTCTTCAGCCTGAGGGGCAGGCAGTCTCTTCAGTAGACAGAGAGGAGCGGCGAGAAGAAGCGCACCCACAGAGTAGCACCACTCTGGCCCGATCAGCCAGAATACTCAACACACACTTAATGTATGCATGTACATACATAAGTGTATTCGACTAGGTCTAGCAAGAATATGGATAAATATGTAATATAGCCGTGAAATATTTCATTTAATTCGTTCATCACGGCAAGTTATACGTTAAATAACTAATTCTTAGGATTTTGGAGCTCGCAACAGTGGAAAGCGCAATTAGAGGTTCAGGAGATTGTGAGAGTAAGATGAAGGAAGGAGGACAAAGCGGGAAGGGGATATGGGCAAGAGAGAAAGGAATAAGAGGGAAAGTGAGTGAGAGAGAGGGAAAGTGAGCGAGGGAAAGAGAATAATTGTAGACACTGCAAGTGCCAGAATGAATGATTTGGTTATACGAAGGAGTGTAGCTGGCTCCCCCATGACCGCGACAGCTCGGACCGTGCAAGCTCGTTAAACGAACGATGTCTCATACATGATGCGTGGCCGGCCAGAACAATTCAAAGATGTTCGCTCTCTATCTCTCTGGTCGGCGTCTACTCTCTCTCTCTCTCTCTCTCTCTCTCTCTCTCTTTCTCTTTCTCTTTCGCTTTCTCGCTCTCTCCTCTCCTCTCACTCTCTATCGCGTTCACTTTATCTCTCCGTCTTCTCGTTCTCTTCTCTCATTCTACCAAACAGATTGCTAATCGTGCTATGGTTGCAGCTTATGCCGCCGGCCACTTAATGCCGCTCTCTCCTTCTGGTGATGGTCCTTCCCATTTCCTTTTCATATTCCGCTTTTTTCTAGAGGAAGCGAAGGGTTCAGTGACATGAGAGAGAACGTGCGTGAAAGAGAGGGAAAGAGTGAGAAAGAGATAGCAAGAGATGGAGACATAGAGTGAGCGATAGAGAAAGAGAGAGAGAGCGCGTGATAGAGAGAGAGTGAGAGAGAGAGATAGAAAGAGAGAGAGTGAGTGAGTGATTGAGAGAAAGCGAGTCACAAATCACGCACGCCCTCATTCTCTCAGCAAGACGAGGAGATGCGCACTCGTTTTGTTTAGGATGTGCAATTAGGAAGATGCGTAAAGGCAAGGATGAATACGAGAACAGGAAGAAATAAATATGTAAATATATACCGTACTCTGCCTTGTTGTTTAGGATTGACTTTCCATATGGGATGAATATGCGTATCGCAGAATTGAAGATACCTGTGGCCGCGGCGAAGGGACCGATGGCGCGTGCGAGGGCGCCAATTGAACGGAAGACGCCGGAGACCGCGCCCCTCTCAGAGTCCGTGTGCACCACGGAGACACACGATGTCAGGGCGGGCACCACGGTGGCAGAGGCTGCAGAGAGAGAGAGAGAGAGAGAGAGAGAGAGAGAGAGTGAGAGAGAGAGAGAGGAGAGAATGAGATAGAGAGAGAGATTGCAACAGAGAAAGAAACAGAGACCTTCTCCTTGAAGGCCATGAACGACGTAAAGAAACTACGACTCACAAACGGCGTAAAGAGCGAGGGCAAGGTAGAGTTGGCCGATCGAGTAAGCGAAGGCAATGAGGAGATACGAAGGAATGATGCACATCAGACCGATCTCGGCTATTCTCTTCTGTCTAAACACTCTCCCTCCATTCTAAGCAAATCACAAGAGAGATGTCACCAACTTTTTCAAAGACGACCGACGCACGTAGCCTCCCTGGATGAGAAGCATGAGCACGCCGGTGAATAGGTACACCTTGCTTTGGTCCATGCTACAAATAATAATAGAGAATATTAGAGTGAAGTCGGAAATATGCTTAATTTCATTGGAAAGCAGACTCAAAAACCTGGAAAAATTGAATCGCAGATGAGTGATGAAGGGAAGCGTGAACTCCAAGCCGGCGTAGAGGAACAAGTAGATGAAGTAGACCATGCCGATTTGCTCCATACGCTCTTTTTCTAGAAGGTTGAAAGGGGCATGTAAGGAATGGTTTGTAAAAGTATTGGAAGTGGAAGCATTGCTTGAATTACTAACTCTCCTTTGGCGCGTCAACGGCAGAGAAACGGAAGAGTGCACTCGGACGGAGAAGATCGGCTGCTTTCGCTGTCACACTTTTACGGCTCCTCTGAAGAACGCATAGTTGGTCTTTCAAATTATTTATTTTTGAACTTTCAATATTATTTATTTAATTAGATGAGAACTAACTGCTTCTTCGAACGACAGCGTCTCCGGAAGGAAGCAACAGACGATCATGAATTGGATGAACGTCATTAGAATGGCAAACTGAGCGGGGAGCACGAAAGCAGACGCCTCTCCACTCCTGGCGAGCGAGGAAAAGTACGCGCCGATCATCGGACCCAATAGGAAGCCCACCGAATACGCGATTCCTATCAGCGCCTTCAAATTATGACTAATGATTATGCGCGTAATTTTTTTTAAAACTTAAATAAGATGATATAATTTGCAGAATGGTTAAGAGATCAGGACCATTCCACGGGGATGCTGGCTTGGCGGGAAGACATCTCCGATGATCGCCATTGCAATGTTGATATTAGCTTTGCTGAGACCGCCGATGATGCGAGAAATCACAAACAGAGTGAATGTGTCGGCGCGAAGCCAAATCTTAAAAGAAAACAGTAGTTGAACTAAATTATGGGTAGCTGGTTTAAAAAAAAGCTTCTATGAATGAAATTAAAATTAGACAGGATGCATACCATATACGAAGCGGCCGTTCCGATGGAAGAGAGCAGAAGCATCGCTCGCCTTCCGTAGACATCCGAGAGTGCTCCCAGCATAGGAGAAGACACAAACTGAAGGCCACTGAACAGCGACGCGAGGAGGCCTGCAAAGAAAAGAAGAAAGTTAAGAAACAAGTATATTCAAGTAGCTAAAGTCTCTTCTACTATCAAAATTGCAGTTAATTCATCTTTAATATATTCAAAGCATATAATTACCGCCAAAGAAGACATTATTATATCGCTCGTTGTATGGCACTCCAATGGCTTCTTGAAAAGTCCGCAGAAGATAAAGGCACGCTTCATACAGTGAATCCTGAAGGTATCCGAGTTGAAGAAACGAGAATTTAAAAGAATACGATTGTCATACGGTTAACAACAATAACAACAAAAACAAAATGATAAAAAGTGGAACTTTGTGCCCGGGCTTGGAATAGAGATTGACGATAGCGGGGAAGAGAGGAAGGATGCAAGTGAAGGCGAGCATGTCCACGATGAGTGCAGAGATTAGCACGAACAAGGTGCGGCTGCCGCCCCTCTCCGGAGACATCTTCAGGAAGGAGTCAAGATGCTCTTTTTTCATTCTCGATGAAGCCATGACCACAAACACTTCACATAACAATGACGCATTATGCAATAACAATTACTAAATATAAATATACGATGCGAGAATATGTACATATGTCTGCTTCTTGAACCAACAGCACACAGATCTAGCAATCGTTCAGCAATAGATGTGAGATGCAAGTGTTCGCGAGGAAGGAAGGATTGGATCAATGAATAAGAAGAGGCGTTGTGACCTGCAAAGAAAAGGCGAATGCTGCGAGTGGAAATGTAAGACTACTCTTTGTAGGAGAATTGAATGTGCGCATGGTGAGGAGGGGAGGGGGGGGGTTGGAACAGGTTGTTTAGCCTCAGATGCCCTCATCTCATGCAATTTGTGCTGGGGGAAGTACGATTGGCAGGCGCGACAGTTTGCTTTGCTGATGTTCGAGAGAGATAAGAGAGCTGTGAGTGGCAGGCCAATGGCTGCCTTGCAACTGCCGTTCCACTTCTCGCGAGAGCATTTCCTACCACGTGTGACTGGCAGCAGGAAGTCGGCTAGGTCAGTCTTTGTAGCCATTAATAAGTGCAGGAGTCAAAACAGAACGAATTCATAATTGAAAGCATGACTAATTGTAAGTGGCAGCGCGTTATTCCGGCGGTTTGAGCCGTCTGAAAATAAGCTGTCTGAAAAAAAACGTGGATGGCAAACAGTGATGACTAGAGCTGGGGGGCAGAAAGTCAAAGAGGTGAGCAGAAAGGACAGAGAGAGACACAGAGACAGAGAGAGAGAGAGAGAGAGAGAGAGAGATAGATAGAGAGAGAGAGTTGCAGAAAGGGAAGGAAAGAAAGGGTGCGAGCGGGTTAGATAGGGAGATCTCTGACTCTTTCCTCTTTGTGCGTGGCGAAGGCAAGAGAATGGGCAGTTCGACCACGATCACTATCACCAATCACTTTGCATGAAAGTTGCATGCAAATTTAGACCTCTCACGTTTTTATAGTACAACGAACCGGCTCTGGCTAGTGAAACGGCAATGAATCGCCAGACGGGAGGGGAAATAGAGTCTACAGTTTTCACTCAGAGATAAGAGATTTTAGACAACCATTTAAATATTAACGCACAGCAAATATCTATGTATGTACATGGAATTGATGTTGGCGAAGGTAATTGGTGATGGCGAATGCAAATGTTTTGACTTCTCTTTCCTTCTTGGCAGCCAATCAATTCATGTGATCCTTCTGGAGGGATGGGACTTGTCCGCGTAAGATCAGACCAAGTCCCTCCTTTCTTTGATCAATCTCAGATAGCCTTGGCACAGGGATGCACTTGCGTAAGTGAATGACAGTCAGAAAGAGGACTTTCAACGGGGTGGTGGAACTCTCAGAGGCCTAATTATGTGTTACTATTTATATTTATCAGATAAATGCTTTATAACAAGTACGTTGCTTATGACAATTGTGTTCGAAATATGTAACACATATCACAAAAGTTCGGCAACGATATCGAGATACTTTGAGCCCCGGGAGATCTTGCATAAGCAAAGACAAGGTCACTCGTCTATCATTCCTCTTACAAACACTCAAGCCTACTCACTACTACTTTTGCTCTTGCAATTCTCAGAAGATGGAACGTTCTTGACTGCACAGAAATGCATAGCTTGCCATCGCAGCAGCATCCTTTCGACCAAGCCAAGCGGAAATCGCCGAACACCAGTGAGAATTCTCGAAGAAATGACCAATGAGATCGGCCAATAATTCTTTTCTTTGTGTTTCTCCCTCCCCCAGTTCGTCATTCTTTCGTTCTTTCAGCCCATTTCACAAATCAAGCACAACTTTAAATGTGCACTTATAGGCGGCCAGTGATCGTGTGATCTCAGCCAAAATCGTCAGGCTGTCATATTGGCAATAACATAGCGCATCACTAAAAAATACTTGAATGAATATAAGAAGAACAATTTATTCATGTTTTTTTTCTTCTACCAAATGACTCCATGATACAATAAAGAGCAGACTATTAATGCGTGTAACCCACTTTAAACTTGTGAAGAACATTATTATAATAGTCAATAGGAAAACAATTACAACTTTTCATGGATTCAAATTGGTAGCTATTTCTTTTCTGGAATATTGCTGTGTGCAGTGAAGACTTTGTCTTCTGCAACAAAGCAGAAACCGTATGGAGTGAAAGCTAAAGTGCATGCAAGAGGTCATTGCAGAATGGCGTGAGCATCCGCGAGTTGTCTCTCGAGTTCCCCCTCGTCGTCCAATTCCTTCGTCTCGTCGTGGCCTCCGACGAAGCGGCCATCAATGAAGAGTTGCGGCACCGTCCGCCTTCCACTCAGGTACTCCAGGTAGTCCTGTCAAGCGTACATTCTCAACATTTCGTGCAGAGTCAGGCTTATCGGACTAAAGATAAGGTCACCTAAACCGAAAACATCATCCGTCACGCCCACCTGCATCTCGTCCGTATGTTCTTGCAGATCGAGCTCAATGACTTTCATGTCAAAGATGGGGTACTTGCCGAGGATGACCTTGATCCGCTTCGAGTAAGGGCAGTACGTTTTACTGTAGAGTACGACCTGAAAAATAGAGCGTAGAGATAATGAAATATATTATGATATCAGAAAAGGAGACGTTTCGTGATTTCGAAGTATGTACCAACCATTCAACTTTATAGTACTTCGTTTTTGATATTTTCCATAAGAGGTAGTGCTAATTTGTTTGTGCGGAGGTTCAAGGAAACGCTAACTTTGTGATCGTTGATGTCCCGATGAATTTCTGCCTCCAGTTCATATGACGAGAAGGCTGCGGTAGAACCCTAAAATATCCGTATCACTTGGTGGGGTAAAGGAAATTTGTAATATTCAGTATTGGAAACCAACGCTACATTACATCGTTATCTGATGTTTTTATGAATATAGGAAAGAGTATGCAAATCACGCATTACACCAACTGACAGCAAGGGTGCAGAAGAAGAGCAGCAGAAGCAACATGCTCGAGTAGACTGAAGAAGATGAAAGAGAAATGGAAAAAGGGGGAAGAGCTTTCCGTGACTGAAGAGTAAGAGGGAGTATTTTAGGCAGTAGGATAGACTGGGAACGGAGAGCGACTCAGGTCAAGAACACATTAGGAATGTCGCTTCTTTCATTTAGCCAAATACGCCGTGGGACGGAGGACGGAAAGAATTCGCAGTTGTATGAAAAAGTGAAGAGATTGTGAGAACGCATGACGAGAGAAGTGAAGGGTTTAAACGATGTGCACGGGGACATTGTGATACAGCTGTGCTTTTCAGCAAGTTCTCGCTCGTCTCTCTTAGCAACTGGTTAACTGGTCTATTACTATAATGTGAAAGAGCTCGCAAAACAGATTCAGAACTTCTCGCAAGTATTTATAGCGATTAAAGAGGGAAAAAATCGTAACTCATCAGGCGCATACAAAACCATACTTTATAAAGTCAACAATTGAGGACCGGAGAGAGGTCAAGAATGACACACTGAACGCTATAGAACCGGCGAAATTTGAGAACCTTTACAAGCACTGCGCACCTCGAATACCTGACAATGAGCATACAGAGCTTGGCAAAATAACAGAATGTTGAAATAAATAGTGCTAAAGTAGGGGAAGAGAGAGAGGGCATATCAGTTTAAAGATTCGAAGAGAATGAAGAGAGTGATTAGAGAGATGGAGGTGCTAGCGAATGAAGCACCATACCAAAAGTGAGAATAAAACCGTTTAGCGGCGTTTCGCTAGACTATGAGGAGCCACTTGAAGAGGAAGATGTCGCCAGAGCTGTCTCTCCTCCCTTCACAATGAATTGCTACATATCATCACAGCTACACGGAACCATCTTGTCGGGCCGAACAAAGCGAGATGAGATGCAGTAAAGTGAGGGGAATGACGACATCTCAAGCACGCGTGAGATTTCTTCAGGGTTCTACTCCGTAACTTCTTGCTTCTTCCTCTTATTTCCAGCAGAGGCATGAACACATGCAAGTCGTGTCAGGGTCTCACAATGTAATGTCTCAACCCCTTCCGGCGTTTCCAGACGCAACCGAGACATCTCATTGTCAAATGAGATGCCTCGTAGCTTGCCACACCCCTCTCTTGTACCAAACGGAATATCGCATTTACCTTAGTTTATGGGGAAGACCCTAGCCTTTCCACACATACATACAATCATATGATACATATTCTTCTATCAATAACATGGCCTGGGATAATGAATAAAACTGCTCAGATATGGGGGAAACATAATACATGTACTGGGAATTTTACAAGAATAATGGTAAGGGTAAGACAGTTTCAACTCAAACTATGCTAATCAATTGAAATTATACGCAAAACACGGCCGTATGACGATATCGCTAATGCGAAAATATAAAAACAATAAAGTTGGCAAGTTTAGCATTAAGCACAGATCCTAGGAGCAAGTTTGAACATTTGAACAGCAGTGAGAATTCTCAGGGCGGCTAGATGGTGAAAGAGCTCAGTCATCGCAAAGGGAAAGAAAAGGAAGACGGAAATCTCTGATATGACCACAACACCATTTCTGATGCGCAGAAAGTGTTTGAACTGCGGGTAGACGTGGAAAGATTTCATTAGCCAAGTCAGGGAGCAAAAGAGAACACATCTCATCGTCAGCATACAACATGGAGTAGAGCGAAATAGAAGAGGTATTCCGGGCTACCAGACGATACCAGTTGACTATAACCTCGGGAGTTAAATGGTGAGACATGAGCAGTTAGTATGGTGAATAATTGTTACTAATCAAAATTTAAGGAAAGTTGTAAGGCCACGTCTCGGCACTCACAAGAAGGAAAGGAACTAGCTACTCGTGACAATGAACAATTCATAAAATATGACACTATGAACTAGAAAAAGGGTCTTTCGATGCGTGGCAGTTATCCTTTGTACGTCCTGATGACATCTTGCATGGGTTGACGGCAGATTGGGCAGCCGTGACCGAGATCCTGCAATTCAATTTTTTAGCTATGTTTAAACCATGAAAATTACACTGAATGAGTTGCAAGACCAAGGCCAAGAACCATGGTCTTAGGTGAAAAAAAAATGCAATTTTACAGTATCCCACTCCTCTGACCTTGGTCTGGACGGCGCACTCGTAGCACATGCACATGTGGCCGCAAGTGTAGATGACGGAGTTGATCTGGGCAGACATGCACACCGTGCACTCCTCATCCTCTCCCACTGGAGAGCCAGAATGGCCAGCCGAGGAGAGAGGGGCGGGGCGAGGGGGAGCAGGCATTGAGGGAGGGGGGATCGAGGGGGCTCGCATTTGGTCAGGAAGAGGAGCCGGAGGACGACGCGGCACTGAAGGAATCGTGCTGATTCTGCAAGGGTGAAGATAGTTTGTACTGTCAATGAAAAGTGAATCATAACAAAGCGGAAGGAGAAAGACTGACGGAGGGGCGACAGGCGGTGTTCGCAGAGAGAACTGCTCCATCATGATGCTGGTCGGAGTGAGGGCAGAAGAGATAGAGCCAGTCAGGGAGGAAGAAGAAGGCCGGGGAGTGATCGGAGGGGGATTGGGAGCAGGGCGAGTGTAGAGAGGAGCCAGGGGAGGGGGCAGGGAGGAGGGAGTCGTCACCATGGGTGTACCCGTCAGGAGGTCCTCGATCACCGAGTTGTTGCGGCGGGTGGGCACTGGAGGAGGACGCGGATCCTCCCAGCGATCACGCACTCTCAGGGAGGAAGAATCCACTGCAGATATGAATGATTACAATTTGGAAACCAATCTTTGCTAAGCTGGAGTAATCATCTTCGGGAAAGGAAAGGTAGAATACGAATCAAAGACAGACCATCTCGGGTAGCAGAACGCTCGCGAATGGCAGAGGCAGCCGAGAGGAGAGAGGAGGAGGTGGAGGAGGAGGGCAGCTCTGCTCTCTCCATTCGAGATGTACTCGGTTCTCTCACTGCCGGCGACCGAGAACGGGGAGCAATCGACTGGACTCCTGTTCAGGAAGCAACACTGTTAAGGAAGGGAGAGAAGAGAGATCAGAAAGAAAGAGAGAAAAAGGAGAGAAGGAGAGAGGGAGGGAGGGAGGGAGGGAGGGAAAACAAAAGAGACAAAGAATGAAAACGCAGCCGCTTGCAAAGGGAGCGAGACAGGCGACTAATCACGCACACTTATTGTTAGAGCCAGAAATCAAACGTATGAGGCAACTCGTCCTGTTTCCTGCCACCAAACTACAGAAAGGTGGATAATAGACAACAAAAATACTGCTTTGAAGAAAAAGGCTTGCAATGAAATTCTCTCCGAATCACTGACATAAGATATGCTAACACTTTGTTAGTCTTCAAAATTATTGTGAACACCAATACTAACCAAGAAGCTTTATAGCCTGCGTGGATCCGTAGACGTCAAAGTAGAAGAAGAGTTGCAGCGAGTTGTCAACGAATATTAGAGTTCGAGGTTCGCGGTCATTGAACTGCATCTTCAGCTCAGCTGAAAAAAACCCAGTTCACTTTCAAATCTCTTCTTCGACAATCCTTTTGAAATTTTATTCAGAAATATTTTTGGAAGAGCATATTCGACATAGCAACAAACTATTAGGTACATGAAATCAGTCAAGAGAAAAAAACCAGCCTTTGTCGGTGACCCAGAATGAGATGCGAGTGTTGACGGGCGGCATGTTTGCCACGTCCTTGATACCGACGAACATCTCGGGGAAGTTGACGAGGTCCGAGGAGTCCGCAGGCAGCTCCATCCCTCGCAGGGTCGCAGGGTCTCGGCAGGTCAAGCCGACTGCAAGGCCACCGTGATAAAGGTCCAGAACCCTCGTCACCTAAAACATGATCCATGGTTCAGAATACGCCATTTCTTCTAGACGCAAAGCATCTGGGGTTTCTAAAATATTCGTCATAGAAAAAGAGGTGCAGAGCATAGAAAGAGAGGGAGCGCGAAACTAAAATGCTGAATCATGTCTACAGAAACCTGGATGGTGATCTTCTCGTTGTTCGCGATGGGTCTCTCAGTGAAGACGTATCCATGCGAGTACTCCTGCTCAGAGCGCGTGGCAACCGATCGACTACTGGACAGAGTGATATGACGGCCCACCACTCGATGGAAGGCTATGTTCGCTGCAAGCGATACATTTCATTCTTCTCATCAAGAACAAGAGACAACGATGAGAAACTGACATTGTCCATTAGTGGCGCTGAGATCTCCATTGGAATGCGACTCGTGTGCAGGGAGAGCGGGGATTGTGGATGGAGGGGGAGGGCGAGGGAGCGGAGTCGACGAAGAAGCCGCAGTCGGTCCACCAGGCACCGGAGTCGTGCTGGAGTGACGGTGGCGACGGGGGCGGTGCTCGGAGGCATCTAGAAAGGGATGACAATGCATTGTTTACTTGCTCCAACTAAATATGATTGACCCCCTCATGCACCGTACAAACGGTTGACCATAAATCCCCGCGAGCTTTCCAAAGCACCTTCGAAAGACTCTGCAAGCTTAGAGGGATGAATGCGAGTGGAGGGGCGAGTCGACAGGGGCGGGGGAGGGATGAGGGGAGCCCGGTCGCTGCTGCTCTTCTCTTCCCACGGATCAAGCCATTCCAGCTGGGAAACGCGGCGTGTCATGCGGCAGTCGATCGATACACGCGCAGCCAAGGGATCACTCCACTTAGATTGATGATGAGAGTGGCAGAGAATGACAAGTCAGCAAGAAGGGGAGCGGTGTTCTACAAGATGGTTCCGGACAGTAGGACTCACTACGCGTTGGCTTAATCTCTTCAGGGTTAAGGAAGTACTCGTGGAATGAGAAGAACAAACAGTCAAGGGGAGAAGGCGGTACGCGGCAGCCGCAGTAATACTCCCCTTCCCATGATGATGCCAACCAAGCAAGCGACTAACAATGCCTTCCAGCGCCTGCGGATCGTCCTGCTTAGCCTTTGCATCTCTCCCTCCCTCGCTCTCTACCATCTGGCCCTAAACTCTTCATACACACTCCCTTTCATCCAAAACATTTTCTCATGGCTTTCCAAACGCATGTTATACCGCGGCTGATACTTTCAACCTTTGCCAGAGAAAAGAAAAGCCACAAATATCTACTTTCATGAAAAGATGCATTCAGAGTATTTGTGCAAGGATGAGATGCTCCCCGATGTAACCGGAATCCGTAAATGAAAAATGAATCACTTGCTGCTCTCGTTTCCCTTCTCGCGCATTCATTCTCCCGGTCTTGTCAAGTACGATGTTGACGATACTAAAACAGACACTTACCAATGAATTCGACGGCTTGGCTGTTGCCGTAGATATCAATGATGACCCACATTGGAAGATCGACATTGATGCCCGCCAAGAAAAGACCCTGAAGTACTATAGTGTTAATAGAAAAAGAGGGACAGGAAGTAAGAATAGTTAACCTTGCTCGTTCCATTGATTCCATAGTGCAAATCACCATCGGTCGTGACGTGGAAATGAAGAATGTGTCCCTCCACTGAGTATCTCTCGGGCAGCGCCTTCGCCCAGTATCCCTCCTTCGACGTCAGATCCGGGCAGGCAAACCTAAATCCCTCGTATATCATATGTGAGTTGATCAATCGTATTCGTCCCGTGTGTTCCCCTTGTAAATGCTGCAAAGCTCTCTAAGTCTGATTGGTGATGCCCCGCGTGATCCTCCCAATTCACCAGTTGTTCAGCATCAAGAGGTGAAGGAGACAGCCCTTGCAGTGGACAGCACAGCTATTCACGCGCTCATTTTTGCACTTTTTATTTAAGCGATGTAACACGAGAGCGTGAATGGTGCAAGAATCATCCACTCATCTCTCTTTGTCAATTTGCGCTTTCTCGCATTCGCCTCGGAACAGCTCTGATTGACTGCATATGAGAGAACCCAAAATATACCGTAAGTCTTGTGTTGACCTCAAGGGAAACCGAATCTAGCAATAACTGAGGGAGTGAGTGAGAGAAGAGAAAGATATACAAATAGAGGGAGAAATAGACATGGCAGAAGGAAAAAGAGCCGAGAGCGAGCGGCTGAGAACATCAAAGATCAACGGACTTGGGGACAGTTGTGTGTCGATATGTCTCGGGGTCGACGTTCGTGACGCCAAAGCGGAGCACTCCCGACCAATTCGTGGACACCTCGCACAGCTTTATGCAGACGATCTCATCAATAGCAATCGGGCTGCAATCAAATCTTTTTGTTCGCAGAAAACTATAATCATTCTAACATAAACAAAAAGAAAAAATTCAGAAAAAGTAAAGTAGAAAGCATATGCCACAACAAACCGATTGCTGAATGCAAGGCCTTTACAAAAGGACTCATTCCGCTTCGCCACTCGATTCCCTCGTTGAAGCAGCACATTCGATCCGTGTATCGTATGGAATGCCTACAATGAATAATACACTTAAATGTCCTCATCATATATTCATGGAATGCAACTAGCACGCATCTTGAATTAGTTTTATAGGCAAGTTGGATGTTTCCATGACCCCGTCTGGCAGCAAGATCGATAGGTCTCTTTCCTTGATCTGCCAAGTCTTCCCCGCATTCTTTCTTTCTCCGTGTCAAGCGGTGCTCTTCTTAGCACTAGCTACCTTCTCTCTTTTGCTTGTTGTCCTCTCGCTTCCGTCACTTTAAACGTTGCCCTCCAGACTCAACCCCCACTCCTTTCTCCCCCCAAACAGCTTCTCTGACGCATCCAAAATGATCTCCCCATCTCACAAATAGAACGGGACAATTGAGCAAAGCTCCTTTAGCCATGCCAAACAAGCAAAGACCAGCGGTAAAAATACAATTACTTATTTTACGCTAAGGAAACAAATAAAAAAATGAAATCCTGAAAGGAAAAGGAGGAGGCATACAAGCTGGGGATGGCGGTAGTCCTGAGTGCCCTGGTTGATGATGGTGTTCTCGTCCAGGTCGTTCAACGAGTTCATCATCATATCTACAAGGAGAAAGTGAATTGAAAAGTTCCAAAACATCTTTCAAAACTCCGGTAACTAGAATGCTAGTCTTAGTCGTTAACAATGCAGTAGCCGAGTCCTTCTTTGGCCAATACTACCGAGTTCCTACCGATTGCCATGCAAAGTAATGAGGGGAGAGGAGAACAATCAATGAATGCAGTTCGTGCTGACTGAGACAGCAACAAGAGTGTCAGAGGGTAAGGGCCACGAAATGCTAGCAAGCAAAGAGAAGAGAAAGTGCAAACGGCTGAGCGAGCAACTGGAGGGAGACCCGAGTCAACACAATCGACATCCCTCCGCTCAGCGGAGGGACCGACTGATATGGACGCTTATCTCTACCAGTTCCGTCTCCGCTCACTATTTCATTTTCAACTCTTGATAAGAAGGAAATACGTGCATTCAAAACGCCTACGCGCCTTTGAAGGAAGAGAGAGGGAAGGCTATGGAATTGAAAGGGGCTGTTAGCTTACGAAAGAGGGCGAATTGCTTGCACGCCACTTTGGATAGAGAAGCCCTCGGGCAGTTGACGAAATCGGCAGTGGCCCCATGAGCGAGAGGAGGGAGAAGTGAGGCAGAGGGGAGAGAATGAGAGAGGAGGGAAGAGAGATGAAAGGGAGGAGAGCGGAAATCGGAGATAGATAGATAGATAGATAGATAGATAGAGAGAGAGAGATGAAGCAGGGAGAACGGCTGCCGTTTCTCCCTCTAGCCAGGCAGATGCCGCTGCTTCGTCACACAACCACCACAATTACGGCTAAAGTGTAAGAAAAATGAAAAGGGCCACTGTGGCATCCCCGGGGGAAGTTGACAATAAAGAGCAGGAGGAAGTGAAAGAGTGATGGAGGAGCGGTAGTTCATTTTTTTCCATTAGTTTACGCCCTTCACATACATTGTTGTGCCTCTGGACACTCCATTGTCGGCAGCATATGTTTTGACTACTCGTAGACTTGTTCTCGTGCATATTATGTAAAAATGCAGACGAATCAGGCAGAGGCACAAAAATGGCAAAACCTCGCAGCTGGCGATTATAAGCTTGAATTCTCTCGAAGACGCTGTCCATGGAAGTGCATTCGGAGTATGAGGAGGGACGAGAGAAGACCGCGCCACCAGCGCCGTCCAAGTAGAACGGAGACAGGGAACGACGATTCATCAGAGAGGGAAGAAGAACAAGGCAAGCAGCTAGCGAATTGCAAGGCTGCCGAGTAAAGAACGCCCAGGCAAGAACCGCTTTGTAGAGCAGTGGGCGAGCAGAACAGGCGGAGGAGAGAGAGAGAGAGAGAGAGAGAGGAGAGAGAGAGAAGGAGAGAGAGAGAAGGCACACGCGTCCGGAGAGGAGGTCAAGTGACGGCAGCTGGCAGTCGTGCCCCTGAGGCGTGAGAGGAAGAACTCAGAGAAGGAACAGCGATGGCTAGCCGGGATGAGACACCAGGCCGGGGAAGAAGAAGCACTCGGCGGCCTGAATCTTCTGACGGTGTCTTTCACTCACGAGATTACCAACCTCATCCCGGACGACAGACACTTGGTCATGTGAGAGGGACAAGAGAGAGAGAGAGAGAGAGAGAGAGAGAGAGAGAGAGAGGAGAGAGAAGAGATAGTGAGAGAGGAATGGGACCTATGGAGGGAGAATGAGAGATAGATGTTAGAATAACGACATTCTCTACCTTCTCTATTTATCTCTACCTTTCTAAAAAGTTTTCATATGCAACACAGCAAAGGTTCGCAGGTCTATAGAGACTCTTGACAGTAAAAGAGAAATCCCTGCTGACAATGAGCAGAAAGACAAGTGTCACTTGCACTGGTTGGCACCATCTCAACAGGATATCCTTTATCCGTCCCATCTCTGAACTATAACAGCCAAGCAACTCGAACTAGACCACAAAGATTCGCAAATCGGACAGCGCTGCGAGTATGCAATCCGAATATGGAGAACGCAACTTGTGTGATCTGAGCAACCGAGAATGGCATCGGCACCCATGAAAAATTAAGGGCTTATGTAGTCTTACTTTTGCCATAGTTTTTCCTTTGTTTACCTCACCGAGGATCTTAAAACTAATGTGGCCAGTCCACATCCACTGGATAGTAGGAGGTTGTGCAGTCAGTCTGCTGTGGACGGGTGATCCAGAGAGAGAGAGAGAGAGAGAGAGAGAGAGAGAGAGACAGAGAGACAGAGAGAGAGAGAGAAAGAGAGAGAGACATCGAGAAGTGGGATGTCCAACGGAGTCACGAGGATGGCCACAGCTCACGAGGAAGGAAGGACAGCGAGATCAGCATGTACAAGGGGGATGAAGCAGAGCAGACTAGACGGAGCAACAGCTGACTCTTGCGCCATCCCCCGTTCTAATCACTCTCGCTCAAGACATTGGGTAAACACACCACAAATTACTGTTACAAGAGTCATAAGGGAAGTTAATAGTTTGTAGTCAAAAAAGACTGACTGTTGCGACTGTTGTTGTTCCCCATGACTGACGGCCAATCGAGTAAGGAGAGAGTGAGGAGCAACAGGGGAGGGCGACTCCCTCGGCTGTGGCCTCTGCAAACATCAACAGTCACATAAAACATCACTTGCTACCTGCATACTGCAATTCAACGGAATGACAAATCAGATGAGAGAGAGAGAGAGAGAGAGAGAGAGAGAGGGAGCAAGACAACAGAGCGAATTGTTCTAAGATAGAAGCGTGAATTGAGAGCGGTGTAGTTGGCTACGGGAGGGGGACTATAGTGAGATGTGGAGATATGAGGCCGCAACAGGGGCTCCCCTTCCCATGGGGAGAGCGGAGTGCAACTGGCAAAGATTCAGTGGCCACTGTGCAACTATAGAATAGATGAACAAGAGAGAATGAGCAACTAGACGAATGTGGAATGGAGTGACAGACAGTCAATGATAAAGGGGAAGCGGATGATATGGATTGAGGACCAGGATGGGAAAGGAACGGGAATATCACAGGTGAAGGAACGAGCGTGTGAGCGATTGTGAGAGAGAGAGTGTGAGAGAAAACAGAGAGAGAGAGAGAGAGAGAGAGAGTGAAAAAGAGAGGGTGAGAGAGAGGCAGAACGAGATATCTCGAAACGGGCTGATAAAGTCGAGAAAAATAAATCATCTTCACAAGTCAGAGGGAATAAATGGCTCGGCTACGAATTCCGTCTTGGGAGAGATGAACAGGAATGAAAGAAGTAACTGGCTCGCGCGGCAAGAAGCATGAAAGGCTGCTGGGCAGGACTGGTTTGCAGCGGAACACCTTCCTGACTGGAACGTTCTTTGGATGCAAGACTAGTCAATGTCAATTCACCCACCACAACACATCAACACGAATTTCGACAAAAGACCCTAGGTAACTGCGGATGTCAGTAAGATCTTCTAAGAATAAAATATTAAAAAAAAAATGTCAAGAAATGGAAGTAGGGTGTGAAGGGGAGGAATGAAATGCCAAAAGTAGGATATCCAACTGGAGAATAACAATCCGGAGCCACATTTGCAACAGTAAATTTCGATTATCTATGCTCGTACTCCAAGCTGTACTATACTCAAAAGAAAAGCGGAATACAAAAGCAGCAGAAAAAAGGTCAGCAGTGCAGAGAGCAACTGCGGCCCTGTCAACCAAGCGGCTTTTCTCGGAGAACTCCCCAAACTGACTACGCTCGTCGTAGGCTAAGTACTCGTAGAATATGAGTTACACAGTCAAAAAGTGATAGCTGTTGAAGAGACGAAAGACGCAAAGAGCAATGGACTCGCTGGATTGATGAGGCAATCTCGCCGCTACCTTCTCGTTCGCTTACCACAGCTGTTGTCGCCCGCATGAAAACATTACACAAGCCCAGCCTACGCAATTGAAAGCGATACAATTAGGAACCAAGCCCAGGATGGATATATCAGGGTATACAAGAATAGGGTTAAACTTTTTTATCCGAGAGGAAAAGAATGGAATACAACAGCTGCTGTTTCAGTGGTCGTTGTGTTTTTGATACCTACAGTATGATAACTTTCGCTACAGGAGAAAAAAACATTCTAAATTGTTGGGATGTTCACCCATTCACCATTCATCCACTCGGTTAAATTCAAGACGCCCACATATACATATTTTGTTAATTTAAAAATAATGCCTATGGATCTGTAAACGAAATTCAAGTTTTGTGTTGAGAGAGCACACAAAACACCGTTACTCTGATAAATGAACACTAACAACAACTGAAATAGGGGAAATTTGACACGTTCAAATCGTGCTATACGAAAATTAGAGAGACAGCCAAATTTCCAATTTTGTCTGTTCATTACGTTTTCTTCATGTATAGATGAAGCGACATCATTATCATTCGCACATGACCACTCTTTCCAATTCTGCTGAACTTCTTTTTTGTTTCTGTATGTAATTCTCGCTCTTTACTTGTAACCTCCTTCTCCTTCTCCTTGCCTTTTACACTCTCTCGCTCAATATGTAGATAATTCTCATGGGATTGGAGATCCTAGGTATGGTCGGCTGCATGTCAGGAATTGGCAGGTCAAAATTCGCTTGGGCAAAAGAATGAGGAAGCCAATGTAGCGTTATAAGCTAGAGTGCGTTTTCCGTCTTATTCAAAAGTCCGAAGCCCAGATTGAGAGAGAAAAAGAATGAGGGATTGAAACAGGGTGAGAGAGATAAATAGAGAATGACGGAAAGAAAGAAAGAAAGGTAGCGAAAGAGAGAGAAATAGAGAGAGAGAGAGAGAGAGAGAGAGAGAGAGAGAGTGAAGAAACTGATAATAAGGATACTGAAACTAGGTAGAATACATGCTAACACTTTACCTTTACTCAAGTTTGAATGATGCTACCTTTACTCAAGTTTGAATGATGCATTTTGTTAAAAAGAATTCGAATAAATGTGAAAAATGCAGGATTTGATGCAGGTTACATGTTTTGAATTTGATATGTAGCCTTCGCTGCATTTTAATTCTCAGTTTTGTCAGTAAGTTTGCAATGCTGTCAAAACAACATTTTTTTGAGTGTATAAGACATGTAAGGCAGGAATCGATGGGAGCCAGGGGCAGTGGCCTGAGGGAGGAGAAGCGAGAAAGAGACTTAGAGAAAAAGAGAGGCATGAAAGATCGAGAGAGACTGAGTGAAGATGGGGGAACCAATCGCAAATACGGCGTTCTTCAGAGTTTGGCAAGGGAAATTGCTCTTAGACTAAAGCTTAATTTTCCGGAACGTTTTGATCTTATTCTTGCCTTATTTCGGTGGTATTGTGTGGAAAGTCTTACTGGCAGGATCGGCGGTGTTTATTGTGCTTGAAAAATTAGCTCTTTCCCTACTATTAATTTGGTGGTGTCTGGTAAATTGGTGGGCATCTCTGACAGCGAGGGTAGTCGTCTTATTCAGGAGTAACTGAATGACCCTCTCGTAGTGTCAACAGAGAGTGTCTTCGCCTTCTGCTTCAGATAACTCTCCCTCATACATGCCAACTCTCTCTCTCTCTCCCTCTGTCTCCCTCTTTCTTTCTTTCTTTCTTGGTATCTCTCTCTCTCTCTCTCTTTCTTCCAATGCGCGGGCATCGATTGCGTCCATTACACGGCAGGCCAGTAGAGGGAAGGAAGGGGAACGTCGACAGAGTTGGAGAAGGAGAAGAAGAAGCAACTCGCTTCTCCATCACCGTCATCCACTTGAAACGGTCACCTAACCGAGAAGTGATCCTCTTCTCGCTATGCAAACTCTTCCTTCCCAGCATCTGCTCTGAACTTTCTCACCCCTTTCTTCTAGTATCTCGAGCTCTCTATCACATTTTCACTCTTTCTCTAGCTCTCTCTTTCTCATTCCGTTTTCTTCGTGCTAAATCATTGTGCTCGTGGTGCATCTTCCCTTAGGATCGGATAGCAACCTTTTGCTCGTCCCTCATCTTTTGTTGCGAAGAAAGAATAATTGAGAGAGAGTGAGAGTGCGTCCGAAAGCCACGAAATTGTTCTATTTGTTTGCTCCATAAGCGGATTAGTAATCTGCATTGAGATGAACGAACCTTGTCTTTCACTAATTAGTTGTTGTGTGATTAGAGGCAGCCGGAAGCTGCTTTGGCAGCTCTCCTCCCCCCCCCCCCCCACTAGAGAATGCCCAAGGCGTCTCCAGAAGACGACTGCGCCTTCCCTCTGGCGAATCCTTTCTCTCCAAACTTTTTATCTCTGTCACTTGCTCTCACTCTTTTTTCCCTTCTTCTAGCCTATAGCGTCCCTTGAGTTTCTCAGATTCTCATGCCTAATGCAGTCGTGTGGATACATGTTTGGCGCGGGAGCTGCCTTTTGGCCATAGGGGATAGGCGAGGGAGGGATGGGAACGGAGAAGCTACTTCCTTTAAAGCACACCACAACTCCGTCTTCTTCCTGTCCTCTATTGTATGGAAATTTTTATAATGTACTCTTGTATATTCAGTAGAATCAGCAGAGAGCGAAGAAGAGCAGGGACCCTTCTGGCTGCAGCGATGCCGGAACGAGCAGATGAGATGCTCCACAGCATCTCGCCAGCAGCCGCCTCCACTCATTTCAGGTCTGCCACTTACTATTCAGTCATCTCGGAATAGAAGAGATGGCTCTGCTTGGCTCATCTATTTGCGGAGCCCTCAATCTTCTATAAATGTCATGGCGTGAAGAGTGCCAGATTGAGGGAAAAAGAGAGAGCAGAAAGAGGGAGAGAGAATGGGCTCAAGCAAGGAGAATTGGAAGTTAAACAGGGAGAGGATTTGCAGCCGCTATTTGTATGCATCCCATTCGTTGAAAGCCATGCAAGGCTATTCGTGAATGAGCAGAGGAAGTGGAAATGGCTCGCAAATGCCCTTTTTGTCTCACTTGTTGCAAGTGTGTCTTGACTGGCTCTCTTTCTGCCATTCTCTCTCATTGAACACGAATCATGCAAGAAAGATTTTAAAAATATTCGAAACTAATAAAGAGTCGAGAAAGAGTAACGAGAGCTGCAGAGATTGAGAGAGGGGGCGGTAATTCTGGCTGAGATGTTCCACTTTCGGCTTTTCACTCGCTCGCTCTTCCGCATCTCCTCTTCCTTTGCCTCCTCCCGTGCGAAAAGGTCCCAATATATTTTCAACTCCACTTATAGACGAAACAACGACAGTATCACGCTTTAGCTTGTAAGTGAGAGATGAAACTGCAGGACGCTCACTAAACTAAGGACACGAGAAACAGTTAGGTGCATTTATACGGGAGACGCGAAGGCTTTCGTTATTTCGCGCACTTGCCGATTCTAGTGCAAAAATATTTTGATGAGCAAAAACCGCTGCGAAAGTAGAAATGGAGTGAGAGCGAGTGACATCGTGATGAGAGAGGAAGTCCGGCAGAAGGGGAGTGAGAGAGAGAGGAATGGTTGGCAGGGGCATGAAGGAGCTGCTGTCGAGCATGGCTCCGAACGCCGATGCCGACTCGGTGCTCGAGCTGAAGGAACGCACTCATCTTCTCTGCGCCCGCTTCCTCGGCGGTGCATGGAAGACAGTCGCCCTCGATGACCTCAAGATCCATCGAATCAAGTCAGTTCTATCCTCTGCCTTCACTAACTCAGTTAGCGCATACTTGCAGAGGAGGAATGAGCAACATGCTCTTTCTCTGTCGTCTGTCGGAGAAGCATCCTCCGTGCCGAGGGGAGCCAGACAAGGTGCTGCTGCGAGTCTACTTCAACCCGGAGACGGAGAGCCATCTCGTGGCCGAGTCCGTCATCTTCACTCTGCTCTCCGAACGACACCTTGGCCCCAAGCTGTACGGCATCTTCAGTGGCGGCCGACTCGAGGAGTACATCCCAGTGAGCAGCTTCTCCTTTTCCTTCTACCCTCTCTTCTTCCTCTTTCAGTCCCGTCCCCTGTCGTGCCGCGAGATTGCCAATTCAATCATGAGCGCCAAGATTGCGAAAAGGCTTGCGAACGTGCATCAGCTGGAGGTGCCGATCTGGAAGGAGCCCGACTACCTCTGCGACGCTCTCGAGAGGTCTCCTACTTCTCTTTCCTTCCATGTATCCCATTCATATTCAGATGGCTGAACCAGTTGAAGCTGCATGTCCAGAGCGGAGAGCGCTTCGAGTTGCCGAGAGATAAGTACGGCGACTCCGTCCCTCACTCCATCAGCATCGAAGACATCGAATCCGAGCTGCATTACCTTAGGTTCAAATGGGCAAAAAATAATAATTACATCAAATGCCTTTTTTTATTTTTATAGGATTTTTTTAAGATGGACGTATTTGTGTTCAGGGAGATGATCAGCAAGAGCAGAAGCCCAGTCCGGTTCTGCCACAACGACCTCCAAGAAGGCAATATTCTGCTGCCGAAGGGCAGCTCTGGCAATATTCGTCTGCCAAATCTTTCCCACAACGAATGCGATGACCGCGCCAACACGAACACTCTCTCCGCCTTCAATCCGGCCAATCCTCGGCTGGTCCTCATCGACTTTGAGTATGCCAGCTACAATTATCGGTACGAGGAAATTTTTAATTTACGATTATGAAATAATTTAAATAAAGCATAAAGAATCATATGCATAAGATACAAAAATAATGTAATAATTTCAGTGGCTTTGACTTTGCAAATCACTTCGTGGAGTACTCAATTGACTATGACATTCACGAAGCGCCGTACTATGACATCGATCCGACCCAGTTTCCTGTCAAGGAACAAATGATCGAGTTCTTCGTGAACTATCTGAGCGAGACGAACCAAAGCGTGACGGAGTCGGCGCTGGTTCAGCAGGCAGAGGACGTCTATCTGGTCAGTCTTCATTTACTTCTGCCTCACTCAGTACCTTTTCAACTTGAACAGGAGACATTACCATTCGTGCCAGTCTCGCATATATTCTGGGGAGTCTGGGGACTACTGCAAGTCCATCTCTCACCAGTTGGATTCGGTTTTTCAGTCAGTACAGTTTTAAACTCGAAGCAAGACACTTAGAAAAAAAAACAATTAAAACCTGATTCTTCTGCTAAACGAAATTATTGTGCATCATGATGTATTCTTTATTCTCATACAATATCTTAATGAGATACAATTGCAATGATTGAAGTAGATATATATTTGTAATTGTATTCGTAATCTCGTCGTGGAAGGGAAATAATGAAACTAATAAAATTTCAGGAATACGGGCGAGAGCGCCTCGCTCTCTACTACCAAAACAAGAATCTCATTAAAGAGTTTGATACGTCATGATATTGTCAACTCATTATTCCAGTCAAAACTTCTGCCACTCTTTCTGGTCTCTCTCTATGATTTTCCTAGATGTTACGCACCATATGTGTAGGAGACAAACAAGTAATTAGGTCAATAACCTGCATGCACATGTTGCTCTCTCGGGAAGATATGAGCAGTCCTGCACACTTAGCATTCTCTGGATTCTCACAGCCATGAACAGAACTTGGAATTTGCATTCACTCATTACTGTCTGTAGCTTAATGTGAATTACATGTTTGTAAGTTGCCTGACAGAATATAGATAGTCATGAAGAGGGTAGTCCTACCTGTATCCGGATCTGAGAGCCATTGTGATAACCCTAGCTGATTTGCTGCATTTCTTCCCATCCCAACCGTCGCCGTGCTGAGTTTCTCACAACAACAATCGTGCTCTCTTCACTTCTCAGCGCCTCCGGAACGTTCCATTTATCAAATTGCACAAGCACAAAAGCGATTATTAATGCCAAATTAGCTAAATAGCGGCTAAAATAGTGTAACGGTAAATGGTTATAAAGAGATTAGTGCGGTAGTGTACGGGTCATTGAATACAAAGTCAGAGAGGGTCACTCACAGACTAAACATTAAACGAAAGTGCGAGTAAATCCGTATACGTAGACGGTTGTTGCCAGAATCAGTCCACTAATGTAAGGCACATTCAGGGGGGAAATATTTATAAAAATAAGCACGCGGACAACACGGCGGCGAATTGGGAGCGGAGGCTAATAAGGAGGAAAGCTGCGGCGTCTTTGGCATCGCAGTTAAATGCTCCGCATACTTCTGCGGATTCTGTACAGATATCTAAAGGTAAGTAGTGGTGAATGAACGTTTATATATCCGATGCTTACAGTGACCGTACAACTTTAGAAACGGCCTTTGGAAGGGAAGCATTTGGTTGAAATGCATTTAGAACGTGCCTTAAAAATACTATATGAGTGGAGAAAGTATCAAATAATGATATGAAGTGATGGGAAATTGCAGAATCAACCATGCACCTTGCAATTGCACACGATATGACTACGTTTGCATTTAGACGGTGAGAGATAGATATGCTTCGCTCTACTCGTTCTCCTTGATAGGATGATTAAGCAGAAGAGTAGACGATTAAATGCGAGTGAAGAAGTGAGGGAGCAGAAGGAAGGGGAGACCTGTTTTGACTGCTAGTCATATTGCAAGGCATCAATCACATCAACAGCGCGCACTTTCTTGCTCCATGTGCTAAGGCCGAGTAGTTGAACAATCACAAGGTAACCAATGAATTATAACAACGTCAATATTTACAACGATCAGTCTAAACATTTGCTGTGTTTGTTTTCGGGAAAGGTAATAATATGGTCTGGAAATCAGGTACGAGGGAGGAAAAGCATTGCCTTGACAATGAGATGCATGATATGTAGTCGAAGATGCAAAGGAAGGAAAAAGCGAGAGTATGGCTTAGCATCTCTGCTGGCTGGCGAGTGCGTTCTGCATGAGCTGCTCGACGAGTTTCTTCATGCCATCATTCTGCTGCTGCTGCAGCTGCCCCATCGCTCCCGGCATTACGCCCGTCGCCTGCAGCTGGCGCAGCATCGCCTACAAAAAAACTTGTTCTATTTTCACTAGCCACTTAAAATAGTAATATATTTAGGGAAGAAAACATACTAATGAATTCTCAGGAAGAGTTTCAAAAAATGACGGAAATGTTGATTGACATGCCATATTAGAA
Organism: Allodiplogaster sudhausi; assembly: GCA_945643635.1. Classification (NCBI taxonomy): domain Eukaryota; kingdom Metazoa; phylum Nematoda; class Chromadorea; order Rhabditida; family Diplogasteridae; genus Allodiplogaster; species Allodiplogaster sudhausi. The sequence continues at coordinate 3,950,771 of CALZFC010000009.1, forward strand.
GCCTGGAGAGCCTGGAGCTCAGACCGCTTGGCTGCATCAGCGTAGGAGGCAAGCTGCTTCTGCAGGACTTCGACGGTGTTCTTGAGAGTGACGACCTCCACTCCTCTCTGCCGAAGAAGCTCTTCCGAGAGCGATAGCTTGTTCTTCAGCATCTAAAAGGTTCATATTGAGTCTTCAATATAATTTTCACTGATCGACTAAACCGATTCCGAAAGGAAAATATAAGTTATGATACCTGGCAGTCGAAGCATTTGTGCGGACTCTCGAGACCGGGATGGCCGGCAGCAGAAGAGCCACTGCTGGTGTGCGAGTCGGAGACGGTAGGAGAAGGCTGTTCCTGTCGGGGCGAGAGAAGAGCAGCCGCCTTGTCTCGCAGCCCGCCAGCTCCTTCCATCGGGGAGATCTTGAGTGTCTCTGCTGCTGGCACGGCCACTGCGGCTGCTGCCTCTGCCTATTACAAGTATTCCAGTTCTCTCTCTCTCCACCCTTTGCTACTCTCAATGCCAAGTTCCTTTTTATCAAGGCACTTTCCCGTTCGACGCAGCTTACTGCAGAATAACAGTTCGCTTATCGATACATGCCATCTCTCTCCTTTGCAATCTTCAACCACTTCTAATGCTCTCTCATCTCCTCTCGCCGTTGAAACTGTCGTTGTTCAGAAAGCATTCCCTTCCACACGTTATGCTATGAGTATAACATGGCTGGTTCTCTTCTAACCTGAGCAGCCTTCTGCTCTTCTTCTTCAGCGAGTTGCTGTGGCCGAGTGGCTTTCCGCTTGTTCGGCCTGGAGTCGGCGTCCCCCGGCTCGCTGTTCTCCTTCTTCTGTTCTTCTCCATCCACTGCCATCATTTCGTCCTCCTCCTCGTCTTCCTTCTCGTCTTCGTTGTTGATCTCGATGTAGTCGTCCTCATCAGAGTGGTGATCCTCTTTCTGCAATTCCATCTAATTCTGGTATGAGTAGCGATTGGAGAAAGGAATACAACGATGGAGATTTGTCACTTGAATAAGAATGTAACCTTAATGTCGGAAGATATATTGGCAGAGTTTGCAGCGGCAGCGGCGGCGGCAGCAGCTGCGGCCAGCAACGGCGACTGCTGCAGCCCGGCCGCGCCCATCCCTGCCACGAATGGGTTGTTCGCCAGCCAGGCTGTCAGCCACTGATTCGCGTTCAGAGGGAGTCCGCCAACAGCCGAAGATGAAGCCGCATCCTGAATCACGTTGGTATTTGCAACAGATTTGCCTTGTTCCATTTCATTTAGCATTTGTCTGCGTTTAAGTAGTCATTGGAGGCCCATCATGACTCATATGGGCATGCTGGGTTTGGCGAAATTTTTGTTGTGTTGCCTCCATTTCCTCTGCTCGAGATCTTTGCTGAGTGGGAACGGATCACGTGGTGTTTCGTGAAAAGCTTTCGTGAAAAGTCGAAGCTATTCGATTAGCGCAGAACAGGCTTGGTGTGAGTACAAAGGAGAGGGGGCGCGGAGAGAAAAGGATACCGCGAGCGGTCACGGGACAGCGCACTGGCAAAGGGCACATCTCACACCAAATTTGGTTGGAATGCAAGGGCACAGGGTAAACCAACAAACAATGTTTTGAAGTTCATATTCCAATGGAATTTTTGAAGAAGAAAAAAATGTCAACATTTTTGAGCACCTTTTGGTATGAATTGAGACGACTGAAGACGTCGTTCTGACGCTGCAGACCAGGGAAAATTGAGAGGTTTGGAGGAAGGGTGGCAGCCGATGCCGAAGTGGCATCCGCCTTGAGGAGGTTGCTCCCGAATGCAATGCTAGAGGAGGGCTGGGCAGGCACGCCAGAGCCACCCGCGCCCTTCAGCAAGGAATCCGCTCCGAACTGTGGAGAAGATGATGGCGAGAAGCTCGGGCCATCTTAAAGAGAAAATATTACGTCTTCTACAAAATTTCTCTTGTTTTTCGAGTTAGATCACTTTTTGTAACGTACTAATGATCTAGTATGTATATAGAATATATTTGCTCATTCCGAGAGATGCATTCCCGTTCTTGATATGCTCAGTTGATCTGTATTCCTACTACCGGAACCCCTTTTCATTTTCGTTTAAAGTTTGCTGGTGTGAAATGACGAGTGTTTCATGGCATGCAACATTTCAATGTAGCCTTCTTTAAAGTCTCGGATGATCCCGCAATGTTTTGTAGTGAGAGAGGCTAAGCCGCGTTGGCATTATCTCATCGACATCATTATTGATGTGGTGGTGGGTCGACTCTCGGCTGCGTCTACAGGAGTGGATGCGGCCTCATCCGGTCTCCTTGCAACCTCATAACAATCCAACCACATCCACATCATTGCGACAGTTGCCATTCCACCCACCCTTCATTCTGCCCCAGTTAGGGGTGCGAAAATGACAGGAGAAGATAGTTGAAGGAATTGAGAGGGCGCAAAGTACTGAGACGGTAGCTTTGGTGGCGGCGCCTCCGTTCTGTTACACCGAGTTCCCTGCCGGTCGCGCTAGAGTTTTTGTCCCTTGCATGGCTCGAGCATCTCGCACCTTGCTTCGTTTTCATCTCTTACTACTCTTCGTACTCCCATTTTCTCGTCTCGTCTCTCTCTCTCTCTCTCTCGCTCTCTCATTCCCACTCTCCATTCTTCCTTCACTCTCACATACGTTCACTTGATCGCTTGACCGCTCCGCCAGCTGTTGGAAGGAACTTGAAATCGATGTGCAGCCTATTTCGAGCGGCGGCAGAATGATAACTGTCAGCCAGCACTTTGCACTAGCTGGATCTGGCCAAACATAACAAGAATTTAGAGACAGAGAGCAACAACAAATGGCTGTCTCCATTTCACGAAATTCTCTGGCGTATTAGGCACCGGTAATTCATGTTTGAACAGAAATGACAGAGCGACATGGCAGTGCGAAGAATGGGTAAGATTACCTTCGGTGGAGCTTCTGGCCAGGACGGCGACGTCTCCCGGATGTCCATTGCGCAGCATGCTCTGCATGTGGATGTGCAGACTCGTCTTGTCGGGGAAGGCCCAGTTGCAGCAGCGGCACATGAACATCCGAGAGATCGCGTGCATCCGGAACATATGCGACCGAAGTGTCTCATTGCCTGCAAGAGATGTCTTCTTGCTTTCTGATCTCCCCGTTTCATTCACCGTGTTCCCCTTTAGTCTCCTTCACCACCTCAGCCGCCCCTACAAACGCTTTCACTTTCGTGCTAGTAGTCACTTGTTGCGTCATCGCTCGATTTCACTGACTTTCAAGTGATGTAGCCTCTTTCGCTTTCCTTCTTCTTTTCTATCCTCCTGCACTCTCGATTCATTTCCTTTTCAGCGCTCTCTCCCTCTCCCTTTTTGACTTGTCCCCACGAATATTGAGAACCTGTTTGTGTTGATCAATGTGTTCTCTTCTCACGGTTTCTATATATCTCTCTCTTTTCTCTCAGTCTCTCTCTCTACCTTCACAAGTTCCTCTCTCTCTCTCTCTCTCTCTCTCTCTCTCACCTTTTCGAGCTCACTTTCTACCTTGGAATAATTCAATTTGCCAGGTGTCTTGATGTACGGCGAAAATGACAACACAAAAGCCAATGAGGGAAAAGAGCAGAAGCGATTATTAAGTTTACATTATAATGCACTACATAATATTGTTATTCCGATGTTAAAAATGTCCGTCTGTCGTTGCTCTGACGCGCAAGAAAATGTAATGTTTGATGCGCCCGATTCGAACACTTTCGTCTTCCCTCCCCCACACTCTTAATTTCTACATAACATTTGCAAACTTCCTTCACTCTCCCTATCTCGCTTACTATTGCTACTATCCAACCCTTTCTAATTGCACATTCGGCAACAAATGGCAGCTCACGTGATCTGCCATCCATTGTGGAAATCGATGTGACATTGTGCCAGCTGAGTTTGAGAGGAATGCTTGTCTCGACAATGCTAGATTCAAAAGGAACGCGATTTAGCCTTGAGCATTTGACCTAAGGAGGATATCCATGCCACCGCTCAGCTCTAAACAGCGGGATTCGTGTGAGCCATGCAAAGGTCGTTCACCTCTCGTGAGCTCGCTTATCTCGGGATATTAGATAGACGGGAGGTGAGATATCCCTTGCTCCCCCTCCTCGTGCCCTCGCTGACCTCTGCTGTGCAAGATAAAGTGAAGGCTGAACGGCTGCACGGAATTTCTGGAGGGCGCGAAAAGAGACAGGTTAGATAAGCAAGAACACCGGGTGGCCGGGAACAGGAGAACAAACCTGGAGATGGACTAAGAGACACCCTAACACCTGTCGACCCTTCTTTACCATATTCTCCACCCACGCATATCGCTATCGCCTGGTTTGAAAAAGTGCCACGGCGGTTAGTTGACCCCTGCTATGAAAGCGGCCTAAGAAAGCGCAAGAAACTGAAGGTGTGAAGCCGGAATCACTTGACCCTCATTCACTCTTAATGCAGTGTGTCCAAGCGTGAAGAGCCATGCTCCTCGGCAACTCATTATTGGACAGGCAAACAATGCTGCCAGGATGGCCTGGCTATTCCGGATGCCGCCTTCCGTCTCTGCCCCTCCGACCCTCGCCATCTCCCATGCTCTCTCAATGTTTCCTTGCCTATTGGTCAATCTGAAGAAAAACAATAGGGACAAACAAGAGAGAGGGTCATATAGATCTTTAGGGCGAGCAAGAAAAGAAGATTGCTAAGCCTGAGCGAAGTTCGCCAAACACACGGTTTGAACAACCATTAGCTCCCATTCGCATACCAATAGAATGCCAAACAATCACTCGGCAAAAATGAGCTAGTCAGGAACTGAAAGATTCTATTTTGCTTGTGGGGCAGAAAGAAGTGAAAAAGCTAAATATCTCTGGACGACTGAAAATGAAGGAGTGGGTGGACTGACTGGAGATCTCCTGGTTGCACTGGGTGCAAGTGTAGCTCTTGAAGTGAGCCTGCATCCGATGGCGGGAGAGAGAAGACGAGTGGCAGAACACCTTCCCGCACACCGAACACGGAAATTGGCCTGAAATTCATTTGATATCTCCAGCGTCGCAGCATTTCAGCCTTTCGTTTTATTTAATCTTCCACGATCATTTTTATTGCTAGCATCATATGCTTATACAATAGCAAGTAGAATGTCTTCACTAACAAACAAATTGCTAGAATGGCTTCCCATTGGTTTGTACACTCGAAATGACTCGACCCCTACGACGTGCTGGCCATTGCAAGTCAGGGACGCTTAGCTACTTGCAAATTTTAGATGCTCCCTGAGTGGTTCCTTCCCTTGGCAGCCTGATATGTTGTTCACCGAAATGCTAACTTGGCCATTCTGCCCCTAAAAGTTGTGAGCAGGTATGGAGGGTAGGAGACGAAGAGAGCGCAGGATGGAGATTGAGGAGGAGAAAGAGTGAGAGAGATGCTCTTTTCTAGAAGGAGACGGGCGCATCAGCTGGCAGGCCACCTCAGTCAGCTGCTCTTGCTTGGTCCGCAAGCATGCGTAAGGAGGACTAAGGCAGGCAGAGGCTTCCGATCACGCGGCTCTTCTTCCATTCTCTCCTTCTTTTTCCTCCTTACACTCTCCTTCTCTGCTTTGGCTACTGTAAGCGTGTTGAAGCGAAGAAAGAGAGAGAGAGAAGAGAGAGAGAGAGAGAGAGTCAGCGAAAGAGAGAGAGGAGAGAGAAAGGGTGGGAGAGAGATAGAGGCAGGGGTGACTATACTGATGTAGTGAGAGCAGGTGAGACGTGGTGATAAGAAGGTGCTCAGCTGATCAACATTCTACTCTAAGCCAGCAACAAACTTCGCTTCATTCATCTTCCAATTTTTTTGCCAACCTAAGAATCTCCCGTTTGTTTTCACCAGTGGACTCTCACCTTTCAAGTCGGGTCGCTTCAGCTCTGCTCTGTAAGGCATAATGATGCCGTTGGGTTGGCACGACAGAGTTCACCCGTTTCCTTAAAAAAATATGGATGGCCATAAACAGCAAATCATTTTGCAAGTCGAAAATTGCGACAATATATTTAGAAGAAATGATGGTAGCGGCAAGATCGTGAAGGGGAGTTACAGTTACCATGAATGACGTGTGTTAATGGTAGACAGTACGATGTCATCGGCCGTCAAAATAACTTTGTAAAATGCGCGCGGGCAGATAAAAAATTTTGCGAATGGCAGTGGAGGCCGTGTGAACAGGAGTAGTCAGACTCAGACAGATCTCTCCTGCCAACCCCTCGTGGATTCCCCTCGAGATGCAGCACAAGCTAAGGAGTAAATGAGAACATGTCGTCAAGTTGCTCCTCCCGAACATAATAGTTATGTGAAGGAGCAGAGGAAGATAGTTAAGAGTGATATACAGATAGAGATAGAGAGAGACAGAGAGAGAGAGAGAAAAGGAGAGATGTGAAGAGGAAGTTGTAGAGTGGGAACGGGATGAGAAGGCAAGAGAGCATTTGCAATGCGAAGCGTCCCTCGAAAGCGGAAAGCAAACACTCGAGGAGCAGCCTCCTCGTACAGTATCCGGTGGGACTCCGAGATAGGTTGGCTAATTCATTAAATATCTTATTCGTTGGTATAAAATTCATAGCCATGAAAATCCAGTAAGAAAAGAACAAGAATTTTGAATCTCCATTCTCTAGTACTATTGCTGACCGCTGCTTTCTCTTTCCCTCAATCTCTCTCGTTCTCTACAACTCTTTCTCTTTCTTTCTCTCTTTCAACGACCCTACCGTATTCCCACCCTATGGCCCAAAGCGTGTTTTAGCTGAGCTCAGCTTCTTCTTAAGGCGCGCTTTGAGGACACACATTGGGAGGGGGGAAGAACTGGCATACGGTAGCCTCATTGGGCTGAAGCTCGCGTCAGAACTCCATTAGAGAAGCGCCAGCAAATGACGAAAGAGATGAAAGAGAATGAGGGTGAGAGGGGAAGAGAATGAGAGGAACTTGTAAGAAAGAAAGAGAAACGATGGTGGCGGCTAGACAGCTGAAATGGAGAAGGAAGAGGCCGGCAAAATTGGCAGCATGGAGCTGATCGAATAGTGAAGCAGAAATGAGCGGAGCCGCGTGACCGGGCCAAGTGGTGGTCAAAGTCATGAGAATGTGAGCCAGAGGAACGAAGAAGGAAACGGGACGAACTTGAGAGAGCTGGACAGCTCAGGCATGCTGAGGAGGCTTATGCTGCGCAAGGAGAAGGCTGGCAAGAGCCTTTGCGATGGCCGCATGACAAGACAATGAACTCTGCTTTCTTTTACACTTTTCGAAACGCGAAACAGGTGGACGACTGCTGAATATACAGGCGAAAAAGCATCATCGAGGAAAAAAACATGCCGAAAAAATTAGAGAAAGCGAATGGCAGCGAATGCCGGGAACACCGGTCGCACCGCTCAGCTGTTTTCAGGGAGAGCGAGAGTGGCAGAGGGAGGGCGAGATGGAGAGGGCAAGAAAGATAAAGGGATGAAAGGAGAGAGGAGGAGGCAAGAGAAAAGGGAAATACTATGAGATTGTTATAATACATAAGAGTTGAAACATCGCCTATAAAACAGGGTAATTTTGGCATAGATTAGAAAGAAGTTTGCGAAGGAATAGAAAGACAATGAGAGAGGAAGAGTGACTGGGGAGACCAGGACGGATTGCATGCAGCTCCTTCTGCGCCACAGACGTCGAGGGCAGCTCTCTTCGCGATGCGCAGGCACCACCGCCCGATTGGGAACCAGTTCTCTCTGTCCTCTCTCCTCACTCTCTCCGCCCATCTTCTCCGTCTGCCATCTCCTTCTCTCTCACACTCTCTCTCCCTCTTCTCTTCTGTAATGTGACATCGCGCCGTTCGTTTCTTCACTCGCAGCTGACCCTAGTTGCCTTCTCGCCTTCTCCTCATCGAAGCTGAATGATTCACACTCTGCACCGGGTGCTCTTTTCTCTCTCTCTCTCTCTCTCTCTCTCTCTCTCTCTCGTTCTCTCTCTCTCTCTCTTTCTCTCTCTCTCTTCTCTCTCTCTTTCTCCCTTTCTCTCTCTCTCTCATATCCCTACCTCGCTCCCCTCCCCTCTTTTCTGCATCTCAATCTAACTATCTTCCTCATTTTTTTTTCAGTTACTCTCCTTTGCTAAGTTGTCAATAGCTCTGCACAAGATCTGCGAACGCGAGGCAATATTAGATTAAGCAGCTATTATTACGGTAACATCCTTTAGGGCAAATAAAGGAGTATTACCAGACCTTAGCTGTGTGAGGTCACTTGTCGCGGCAGGGCCAGAGAGTGTCTCAGAGCATTCATAAACGGCATCCGCCCGAGGCGCTGATTGGCTGCCCCTCCTCCACTGTGGCCCGTATGGCCTAGCCACTCCTCTTATGAGAGGAGAGAAGAGAGGGAGTAAGAAATTGAGAGACTCTGGGAAATCAGAGAGAGAAGCCGAGTGAGAACAAGAAGGAAAGAGAGCGAGAGACAGAGAGCTAGAGAGAGAGAGACAAAGTATCGTGAGAGGAAGAATGCCCAAACAACGCAAACAGCACCAGTAGCCACTAGCCGCAGGCTGCACTACGCGCTCAACAATTGTGAGTTGAGAGATGATGGACAGAGAGGGTAGAGGAGAGGAAAGCGACTTAGAAGTCGATTCAGAAAGGAGAATAAGGAGACACGAAATAGATCTACTTTGCAAAGAGAGGCAGGGAAGGCGCAGAGAGACAGAGAGTGAGAGATATAGAAAGGGGAGAGAGAGAAAGACAGCGATGTAGAGTATCGAGAAGAATAAAAGACAGTGTCAGTGTGCTTCCGAGGGCATGGTTTCAATGAATGACCAGGGGATGAGCGCCAATTTGCAGAGGCATAGATGATTTAGAAAGGCGGAGGAGGCAACGGATACATTCAGATGCTCATTCGAGACAAACAGAAGACGAGAGTGCCTTGGCTATTGTAAGGACAGAGGCCAGGAAGTGGCAGGTCATGTCGATGAAGAAAGGGGAAGGCAAGAGCGGACAGCCACTCTGGCCATTCTTATTTGCATCTTTACAACAATAAAAAGGAGAGGGCCACGAGACGACGGCTACAATGCATTGACACTCTGCCAGGCTACTTGCACTTTTGAAGACCGAGAAACATCATAATCATTGCTGCTATGAATTTGCTAGGTACAAATCTGTAGCTTAGGGAGCGAGATGGCATACGAGAGAGAGAGAGAGAGAACGAGAGAGAACGAGAGAGAGAGGGAGAGTTAGAAAAAAGAGAGAGAGGAGTGACAGCGAGAAAGAGTTCTTTTGCCACTGCGAGCACATGCTTAAGCGTAATCGGCTAGCAGGGAACGCAAGCATTTTAACAGAATTGGGTGTTATAATGACAGAAATATTGATAAATTGACAAATGTATAGGGAAGTGTTGATGTATGAGCTACACTCCCTTCTACTGGTTCAGAGAGGGGCGCAGCCATGTCTGGCTCACCAGGAGGAGTTCACAGGTGCATGGAGAGAGCAGAGGAGGCGATGGAGAGAGATGCAAAGGGCGGGCCATCACTAGCGGCAGGAAGAGAAGGAGTGACCGGCCTTGGCCCGGCCTGCCATGGTGCAAGATGCGCAACGCTGATTAGAACTACTCTTATCTTCCTCTCTCTTGCCACTCAGACATCTCTCACTAGCTTTTCACTTCCGCGATTTCCATGGAAAAAAAACGCTACCACTTTTTAACCACGAAAGAAAAATTATGGAATACAAGCAGATACCGAGAGCCAGTTAGCACATAAAAAAGAGAGATTGCGAATCCTTGAAGAAAAAGAAGAGATATGTAAATTGACAATGTATCGATGAGAGGAGTGCAAGAGCGACCACTCCGAGAGTCTGGCAACTCCAAAAGGCTACCAAGATGCTGATTCAACAGTTTGTGCCAGGACGCCACTCACTATCTCACACTTTCTCTTTATCTCTTTCCCTCTGTCCTCTTTCCTTCTCTCTCTCTCTCTTATTCTCTCTCTCCTCTATCTATCTTTGTTTCTCTCATCTATCTCTCTCTCGTCACTGTCCTCCTCTCCCTCACCAACAGCTTCATCTTCTACATCTTCTGTACCCGAGATCGTCATCTCTGTTCTGCCTGACCTTTCTGCACATCCTGAAGCAGAGCTTATCCTTGCTTGTATCTCTCCTAGCGAGACGCCACGTTCCAGACTCTCTCCCCCCACAATCATTGTCTGGCTTCTTCTTCCGCTCTCGCTCTCCCTCGTGTCTGGACTACTCAAGTCTGTTTATCAATGCCTAGGGCAACCCTCGGAAGAGACTGGCACCTACAATTCCTCAACAGAGAGAGAGAGAGAGAGCACACGAGCTTCTCGAGTGTACCGGAAAGCTGCGACGGCGGAAAACGCTGAAAAAATCGTTCCCGTAGGTCATGCCCCGAGTGAATGAAAAGGGTCCTGGACACGATGTTGTGACAGAATCACTCCTACTTTCTCCTTCTATCTCTTTCCCCTCACTCTCTATCTCTCTCTCTCACTCTGTCTGTCTCTCTATCTTTCTTTCTGTATCTGAAGAGACGGAAGAGAGAGTGAGAGAGAGAGAGCAGAAGAAGTGATTGGAAGCGACGAGATTGAGCGGCGAAGTCACCGCCCGACGCCCTTTGTCGAGAAGCACAAAAGTGGGAAAAATTGAGCCTCAAGGGCCATTTCCTCTATCTGCTGGTCAGCGAATCCTCTCCTTCTCTCTTGTCACCTCACTTCTCTCTCTCTCTCTGTGTCTCTCTCTCCCCCTCTCTTTCTCTGTCTCTCCCTCTCTCCCTCCCTTTCACTCTCTTCCTCTCTTGCTTTCACAGCTCCCCCATTCCCGCCTGGACAGTAGCTGCATTCGATCATAGCAAGGGTAGTGTCAACAGAGCTATGAATTCGCTCGACTGTTGCCTCTGAACTTTCTCCCTTTCCCGAATATGCTTTTCTTAATTCTCTCTAACGCTTTCTTTCTTTCTCTAACACTCTTACTCTCATTCTTTCTTTTCTTCTCTGTCCCTCTCCGTAACTCCCGTCTCGTTTTGTCGAATGAAAATAAATCCACCATTGCATTATCTCGCAAGATTTTCGTTCTCTGAGAGGCTGACAGTAAATACAGTGTCGTTCTTGCCCTTCTAGATTAGCAGCTATGTCGCTGTCTATCGCTTGGGCACACATACATACACTTAATATTGGGAGAGTCAATGGAGACCATTGGGGTAGGCAGGGGGGAGGGAGAGATGGGAGTCATCCAGCTACCATATCGGAGAGGGGGCTTGTAAAGGGTGCGTAGAGCTGGGTGCAGAGCAAGTCATACAGAACCTTTCGCCCATTCAGCGCCAGCAACAGGAACAAACATGATATTATGGAGTAGAAGATATAATTGATCTACTTTAAATCATGATAGGGATATCTGCATAACTGAATTGAATAGATAATGATTAATTTCTTCAGGAAATCCTGTCGTTTTCCGTCTTGATTGTTGCGCCGCTCTCAACGTCCCTATATCATTTTTAGTTTTCAATTATACTTAAAGAACCCCTCTTTTTCTCTCCATATGATAATAAAATTCCAAATTTCTGTCATTGAAGAATTTGTTTATCGTATTGCTTATGCCTTTTGTTTTAGGATGTCCTGAACAGTCGCCTCTTGCGCGGTCCAGTACGCGTTGTCTCTTTTTGCCCCTCCGTCTTCTTCCACCCTTCCCTTATCTCTCTTATCTTTCTGCCTCTTTCTGTCTCACTTCTTCCTTTATCCCTCCTCGGCTACCCCCCTCTCTCTAGTCTCACGCGTGAATGCGCGTCCTTGGTGTTGCCAAGCATAATTGCCCCCTAGCCATCTCGCTCCCTTAAGATCGCCCGCACTTATGCCTATGGGGGTCCATTCCCGATGTTCCCTTCGTCTCGACTTGTCTTCTTCTTTCTGTCTCTTTCACTCTCTCTTTCTCTCTCTCTCTCGTCGCTCTCTTCTTATTCCTGTCTCGCCCTTCTCTTCCTTCTCTCCCCTCCGTGTTTGCACCTCCTCCCAGTTATTCCAATAGAGCCAATGGTCAGAACCATTTTGCTCTATATGAACCTCACAATCAAAAGAATTCATAGATCTAATAGCTTATCTTCAGCTAGAAAAGAGATTATATATGTATAACAGTTCAGTGCTACGCATAATTATCAACAACAGCTTACGCAAAGGTGAGAAGAAGTATAGAATTTTCTAATTGTCTGAATATTTTAATAATCTATCGAATTTCTCCCATCTCAGCTAGTGTTCTCATACGATCTTCCTTAGCCATTCTGTTCCAAATTGTTTCATCTTTAATCCTCCATTCCCCCTCTCCCACTCTCCTTCTTTCTCTACCTCCTTTTTCCCTGTATCTTTCACTACTCATTCTTCCTGCTCATGGCTGCTCCAGGAGCTGAGCCGGCCCTTTTCTTTTTCTGAGTAGTGGTGCATAAAAGATGCGACCTTGCCGCAGAGAGCATCTTGACAGTTCTCGCGAGGCTAGATAAGGAGCCCCGGAATGTGGGGCCGCCTCCCCTCGCAACATTAGCAGTTCGCATGTGCATATCCATTAGGGGCTGCAGGGGATTCGGTCTCTGTTCCAAGGTGCACAGAGTGAGACATCTCTGCAAAAGAATGAGTGGCGGCATTTATACTACATACATATATTTCGGAGTCATATCACCTTAGTATACTCTTAAAATATGATAAATACAGATGCATAAATGGGGTATAGTCAAACATACAACATAGTTCAGTTATCTTGCAATGAAAAAAGACTACAGAAGTCACACAGTCAGCAAAAGATTGTGCTATTTGTACTCTGACTCATGCATCGTCTTCTCACCTCCAAAAGCTATCTCATGTGTTGAATGCGAATGTCTTGCTGTCCACACAGATACTCGCTCTCTCTTCGATCGCTATCAGCGATGCTTTGGTCATCTCTCGGAGCATCTGCCCGACCGAGTGCTCACCACTGCATCTCGACTGTTATGACCACTCGTTTAGGCTAAAATGTGTGTCTCTGGCTTTGTTTAAAATCAATTGTTCAGCAACGAAATACTTGGCAGATAAACGATGAAGGCGTGCCTGAATGCATCTCAATTGTGTCTACTGAGTCTCCTTCTGCTCATGCCACGAAAGTCGCAACCCATAACCTGCTACGAGTGCCAGTCCTCTGCCGTGTTCGACTGCAAGTACGCGCCCAAGTCGTGCGGCTATGGCTTCTTCGGCTGCGTCAAGATTGCCGTCTTCTCCGGAGGCATTGATCAGAGTTAGCTCCAGCTCTCATGCTGTTATGTCCAGTGAATGCTTGCCCTGCAGTGGGCAACCGCCACAACGAAGAGAGCAAGATCGTGTCGATGCTGCGAGGCTGCTCGATCATCCCCCTTGGCAACTTCGAACTCTGCGAGCAGTCCGCCCTCCTTGGCTATCGCATTGTCAAGTGCACCTGCTTCAATGATTACTGCAACAGCACATCCTCAATTACATCATCAACCACTCTAGTCATTGGTTTATTTCTCTTATTATACCACGAAAAATGTTTTAACTAAATGACCATGACTCGTTGTTTTGCATCATTTCATTTTAAATTTTTGGTGAAGAGGTTCTGAAGCTGCATAAAAAACATTGATACCAACACTTATACTAACTTTCCAGTTCACAGTAAGAACAAACTAGAAATCAAAATAGAGAAAATATTGCATAGGTAGTAGCACTTTAAAAATGTATGAAGATCTTCGAGAGTAATTTGAAGAAAAAAATAGGAACATGAGCGAGGAATCAGCTTGGCTTCAATGGGACTCACTTCAATAACGGTCGGCTCATGCAACAATAAGGATAGAGGTGATTAAAGAGAACAAAAGTGGATACAATGGAACAACTTTTATCAATCTGATACACCGATTAAGTATGACGGATGTCGATGAAACTAACCGCATTCTCTCATTTTTATTCACTTCTCAAATCCGGTCTAGACAATTCTATTTTTCTTCTTAAGTAAGCAAAAGTAAGCTTTCTCCAACAGATTGGTTGTATTCGCAGGCAACTTTGGAGCGCGCTGCCATTCAAAAATGCCAAATAAAGTATATTGATTATAAGTCAAACATCAAACCAAGGAAGAGGACAAGTGAGAGAAGAGAAAGAATAATGTGAGAGAAGAAAAGAAAGGGAAAGAGAATAAGAATGCCTACTAAGTAAATATGATAGGTTGCACATGTGAATGAGGAGAGAGAAAACTCTGAGATGCATCGGAATACCAAGTGGAACAGAGTCCATTAAATTAAGCAGAGGGATGCATAATTAAAGCTTTTGTCTTTTATGATCAAATTCCGGGACGAAGGAGGACTTTCCGATAAAAGAAGGAAAGCAAGCAGCAAAGAGAGACAAGTGAATATCAGGGCATCAGGCGAGCTGCTCCAGCAGCAGGAAGCTTTGGCCCTCAAAAGATCTCTGCCTTATCTTAGTTGTTGCATACCCATAATAATCAAATTCAGTGATTAAGAACAGCAAATGCTGCGAGAAGAGCACGGGAGAGAGAAGTAGTATTACTTGAGATGATTACAAATATCTGGGTATGCTTAAACAAATTATTGGAATCAAATAAATCTGGAATAAAATCAGCCTTTTGACGTCTAAGACACAGATGTTGTGAATGGAACAATGAATTCAATATCGAATGATTGGTGGCAGATACATAATTTTTGGAATCGAGTTGAAGGATCAGGCAACTGTTGCGCCATTTGTGGCGACTGCGTCAATGGCAATGTCCATGCCGAGGTCTTCTTCTGACTTCGCCTAAACATTCAGAGATGAGTAGGTATCAAAGATTATGCAAAGTGATAACATTATATATGTATATATATATATAGAGAGAGAGAGAGAAGCCAAAAATAGCTGGTTAAAGAAAAAAGGACGAATAATATCCGCTATATTCTACATAGGTTAGATTTATTGTAAACGAGTAGCATAAAAATAAATTCAAAATAAATAATTTGTGAGACAGGCAACCTTGAGCGTTGGCGTGGATTCCCGGGTGCCCTCGGCAGCCTCGGCGGGGGGAGCAGGGGTGGGGCTGTCGTGGCTGCCGTTCTCCTCTTCCTTGACGACAGCAGCGGCCTCTCCTTCGGCAGCGGGGGTTGACCAAGTCAGCTGAGATGCCACTGTGGCTGGCGTCGCCGCCTTACTAGACGAGTCGTCGGTTGCTGCCGGAGAGTGCGGCGAAGCACTCGACGCTGTTCCATTCGATGATGGACTCCGGTCCTGGAAACTATTCTATTTGCCTTTTGATGTCTACATATACATATGTATATACGGCCAAAATATAAAGACTGAATATAACATGTTTCTAACCTTCTTGAACGGAGTTGGAGATGCTGCATTAGCAGAGGAATTGCTGAGGCTGAGACGAGGCGTCTTCGGAGAGGGTTCCCTGATGGAGCCGGGAGGGTTGGCTGCCGAGCCGGCAGAAGAGGTCAACGAGCCCGATGCAGCCGCCAGCGAAGAGAGCGCAGCGGCAGGCGACAGGTGGGCCGAGGCCGCGGAGACGGCGAAGCTGGCGAGGGCAGCCGAGTTCGGGTTCATCAGCAGAGGGTTCAGACCCATGCCGCCAGTCATGGCCAGCAATGGATTCGAGTAGGGGAAGTTCATTGGCGGCATGCCGTTGAAACCAGCTGAAACTGGACAGCAACTTAGGCATTTGTTTAGTTGTTTCGACGAAGAGTTAAACAGCAAGGTGGCTAACGAAATCCTGGAAGGCTGGTCAGGGGATTGAAGTTGGCCGCGTTGCTGAACGGAGTCGGAGGGGGACGGCGGGTCGTGCCGGATATCAGTAGCTGCTCACGATTCACGCAGCTGTTCAGATCTTGTGGCACACGCTGGGTGATCGCACGACGGACCTTAGAAGAAAGGCTAGAGATTTGCAAAATATAAGGAAAGAGCGAGATAGAGAGAGAATGATAGAGAGAGAGAGAGCTGCGGAGGGAAAGGAGAGATAGAGAGAAAGAGAGAGAGAGTGAGAGTAAGAGCGAGAGAGAGAAGGGTAAAGCGCACTTCACGCGCGGCCATCTCTCGCAGCTCCCGACTCGACGTCTCTGAATACCACGACGAGTGTGGTGTATTGATGACATTTGGCATGAGTGCGATGTGGTCTGAAAGAGAAAGGAGTAAGCAAGAGAGAGAGAGAGGCAGAGATAGAGACAGGAACGGACTCAGTGGATATCCCTCATGGGGCTCGTGCTCGTGGTCGTCCAGAGCAGCTCCTCTGATGTGGCCAGAGCGAAGAGCGGCAGCCAGGTCTGTCTCATTGATAAGCCCTCCTCGAGAAGTGTTCACGATGAATGAGCCCGCTGGCATACTCTGTAATTAAAGACGTTTTTAATGATTCGGAAGATTATCTATACTTAATATAAAATGAGCTCCACTTTGAACGGACCCTGAGGCTGCTCTCGTTGATAACATGGCGTGTCTCGTCTGTGAGAGGGCAGTGGAGGGAGAGGCAGTTAGACTTGCTCAGCAGATCAGTCACCACAGAACAACTGGAAATGATTTATATGTTTAACTTTAGATCCTATTGCTAAAATTTAGAAGTAATAGTGTTGACGAATAAAAATGAAAAGAATGGGAAATGAGTTGATATGATGTGACAAATGAGAGACCGTTCAACGCCGAGCGACTTTTCAATGCCCTCCGGTACGTGCGGATCGTAGAAGAGGACGCGGAAGCCGAAGGCCTTCGCCCTGAGCGCGACTGCCATGGCCACTCGGCCAAAGCCAAGCAGCCCGAGCGTCTCTCCTCTTATTCGTCTGGACCCGGCCGCCAGCACTCGCACTTGCTCCACGCTCTGTGGCTACAACGCATTCTGTCTTCCATTTGTAGTACAAACAATCTTAATAAGAACTCTTTGGGAGTGAAGAAAAGTAATAAAATGATCCTAAAGAGCTGTAAATAAGCGAAACCTTCTTGTCATCTGCAACAGCCTTTGCGAGCACAAAAGTCTTGCGATACAAGTTGAGGATGAGCGAGATCGTCGAGTCGGCCGTCTCCTCAATGCAGCCACTCGGAGTGTTGCACACAGCGATGCCTTAATTGCATCGTCCCAGCTACCTTCGAAATATTTTTTCCAGTATTGTTTTTACCATTACTTTGAAAATTTGCCGTTCTTGATTTCATGCTTGCACAGATTCCTTGCCTGATTACATTTATGGGTCTGCTCCACCTCTATAGTTAAGCGATGTCAATGTTTTGTTGTTGTTGAGATAATGGCTTGAGGTTGACGATACGGGAGGGTGTGAATTTTATTTGTAGGAGGTGGCATTTTATGTTGAAATGGGAAAACGTAGGTTGTGTGGTATTCATGGCCATGCGAATGTGGAGTTCTGGAGCAGCCGAGGAGATGGGCAGCATTCATTGAAGGGAAGCAGCCAATGGAAGATGAGAGAAGTGGAACAGAAGTACGACATGAGAAAGAGGGAGGGTGAGAATGAGAGAGAGAAAAATGAGAGCGAGAGGGCGAGAATAAGAGAGAGAGAGAGTGGGGAGAGGGTTAGGATGAGAGAGAGAGCGAGAATAAGTGTGAGAAGGAGAGAGGGCGAGAATGAGAGCTAGAATGAGTGAGAGGGTGAGGATGCGAGAAGGGAAAGAGCAACCAGCCAATTCTACTAGGTCGAGTTGGCTGCCGATTGATGCATTTGGCATTCTAGCGATGAAGACGTAGAAGAAGGGGAAGAGGAGGCACAGGAAGAAAGGAAAGAGACTAGTCGGGGAGTGCCGTTGGCACGCCTTGATGATTGACTTGGCAGGGAAGAGATGAAGAGAGAGGGAGAGAAAGAGAGAGAGAGAGTGAGAGAGAGGGAGGAGAGAGATGAGTGCGACTTGGAAGGAGTGCGAGGGGGCAGCTCGATACGATGGGCGACAATGGCGACGCAAAGGCACTTGGGGACAAATCCCGTAATGGACATCAGCACTCTCTTCTCATAAAACTCTCACACTAGTCGATTCTAATTCTTTCTCTCTTATCTCTTCTTACTCTGGCTACCCCCTCTCTCTCTCTCCATCTTTCTCTTTCTCTCTCTCTCTCTATCCTTCTCTTTCTCTCTCTCTCCCTCTACATAATATGCTAGTGAGTTTATCACAGATTGTACCGAGATCGGTCGCAGCTCGGAGGTCGATGTTGTCAACTCCAGTGCCGATGCGGACGACCAGTCGAAGAGCTTTGAACTTCTCCAGATCCTCCTTCTCTAACTTGATCGAATGCCACATGAGAGCGGCGACTGCTTCGTTTAACACCTGAAATAAATAAAAACAATTAGAATAGATATACAGAATCAGTAAATTTTGGTTTTGCTGCATTTAGAGGCACTTTTTATAATTTGTTTGACAAGATCGTGGCTTTAAATATTTGAAGCTTTCTTTATTGTGCAGTTACGTGCAAGAGGAATATACCCCTTCCTCCAACTTTACTTGTCTTCCTCTTCACCCCTCATGACCCAACTTCACCCCTCCACTGGCTCTCATCAATCTGCTTCCCTCCATGGAAGACTCGCATCGACTATTCATGAAGGTCCTGCGACGGCACATTTCTATCCCCCCTTTACATCTTCTCTTTCCACACAGATTTCGCAGTACACTTACGACCCTCCGTGCACTTCCTGTTCTTCTACTTCTCTTGTACTTTCCTTCTCTAAATCTCTGGGCTGGCATTGCTTATTAGTGCATCTCAGTCACTTCCATTCAAATAGCCACTCTTCCAGCGAACCGATTTATTTGATGCATCCTTTTCTGGGTGCTCCGTTCCATGGCAGAAGTGGCAATGGCGCGGCATCAAGATTCTTTCTCTACTAACTGCTGCCAGCCCCTCTCTCACTCATTGTATCTCTCTCTCATTCTTCTAACACGGTCGTTCTCTTTCTCTCTCTTTTCTCTCCCTCTCCCAATTTCCTCTTAGTCTTCGCCACATCCGCCAACTGAGAAATGCCGTGCATCGACATCTCGTTGCTTATTCTCAGTAAAACTCCCGCAGGCAACGAAATGGCAAAAGGGGACGGATTGATGACTCTCCCTCTTCTTCACTCTCTTTTCTTTATCTACATATCTTTCATCCTTCTTTCTCCCGCTCTCGGAGCGAAGACTAAAGATGACCTCGTCTCCAGTTTGTTTCAAAATGTTTCTACTACGTCTCTCACTGGTCGCCAAGCGATTACTCAGCAACTCGCTGAATACAAAAACGAACAAAACATAGACTCATTTTCTGTTCGTGACGCAGATATGCAGTTTTTCTTTATAATATAAATATTACTGTTTACGAGTGGCTGGGTATGTATTGAAACATCAAGAAAGGAGAGAGACAGTGGGAGTCTGCGACTTTGTTCCTCTGTGCTAGGCCGGTTGTCAATAATGCTAAGAGTAGATTTTGGATTGCTATCCATTCTTCTGCCTCTTGCGAGAGGCTTGGAATGGCTTGGAATGAGGATGGCTGACGGCTCAACTTGCTGCCTTCCAAGCAAGCCTCTTCACTCTTATTGAGTTACACGCCACGAAATGGGACTAATGCGAGCGGCGAAAAGGCCGAAGATGGAAAACAGATGGATATGAGCAGCCGCCAGTCAGGCCAATCCGCTTTGAGTGGACCCGCCTTCATTTACGCACGCTATCAACACGTTACCACATGCTCTCTTTCTCTCTCTCTCTCTCTCTCTCTCTCTCTCTCTCTCTCTCACACACACACTTTCTTTCTCGGTCTGTCTGTCTGCCTGTCTTTCTCTCTCTTTCTCTCTCTCTCTCTGTCTGCCACGCTCGATCTTCCTTGTCTCCCTCGTAAGAATTCTAACATGAAAGGGCACTTGGAACGAAATGGCATTATAACTTATTGCCACTGCTGTGAGGTTTATGTTGAGTGAAAAAAGCTAGTTCGACAGTAAAGAAAGAATATAGAAGGAATATGAAAAGAGACAAATACCGTACCTTCTCATGAATTTCTTGCGTGCTCTGCGCATCGC
The DNA here is from genome assembly GCA_945643635.1 of Allodiplogaster sudhausi. Lineage (NCBI taxonomy): Eukaryota > Metazoa > Nematoda > Chromadorea > Rhabditida > Diplogasteridae > Allodiplogaster > Allodiplogaster sudhausi. The sequence continues at coordinate 3,970,672 of CALZFC010000009.1, forward strand.
AAAAGGCGACAGTGGCGACGTCTTTGAGGATGGGCATCTCAATGGAGCAGTCACGGCCATCCAGCAAGGCGACCAGGGGCTTCGACGACGGCCCGTTACTTCGTGACACTGCAACACGGCTTTTTACACTCTTTCTACACTATCTTTTTCCAGTTCAAAAATTCTCGTGCTAAAATTACCTCATTCTCTGCATCTCTGTAAATGTATGCACATCAAAGCTCGATCCACCCTTGATTTTACACCTCTTACTGTCCTCCCATTGTCTCTGATGTGCAGGTGTTTTCAGGACTGATTGGTAACAAATTGAGCAAGTGAAACATATCATGTGAATGGCTAAGCCATGCATTCTAGTATCGGTAGAAGTGCGGGAAGGCAAAGGAGGCAAGCCCCCGAATTACTCTAACACCTCCGGCTGTCCAGATTCTGCTCAGTCATCCGTGTCTGGGTGGGATTAGAGTCGTGGCGCGTCCTGCCCCGGCAATTCCATTCTTTCCTCCGGCCGTCTCCGCTGTGTGCCGGCCATCCAAATGCGACTGCTGGCCACTAATAATCAAATCCCGCGCCAAGCAATTTTGCCCCGGGCACCGCCTCGCTGCCAAGTGAGGCTGGCACTCCCCAATTATCGTGGCCAGAGTGCCAACTTCTTCTAAGCTGTTCATCTAATAATAAGTGTATGTCGAGTTGTCGTCTATTGGAAGAGCGGCAAGCTTTTCTCATTCTTCCACGTCCCCCCCCCCCTCCTCTATCCCTTCCCTCTCTTTTCTCAAAGAATCTCCTCTCCGTCTCTCCTAATGTCTTTTCCACTATTCTTTGCCATGCCCAATTCATCTTTCCATTTTCACTCATGAGCATACGGCGAAGCTGAAAACAATGCAAATATTTCATCACCCTTCGGGGAATGGAACCTTCTTCGCCCATGTGAATACTTCGCATGAGACCCTCTCGTATCTCACCCCTGGCAAGTACTATGTGTTCCGATGAAAGGGAGCGCACACCCCGCAGCTTCATCTTCTCTCTAACCATAAGTCTCTCTCTCTCTCTCTTCCCCTCTCTCTCTCTCTTTCTCTCTTTCTCTCTCTATCTCTCTCTCTCTCTCTCTTCCTTTCAATATCCTTCCTATCTTCATAGAGCCGACCTCTCATATGCCTCTCGTTGCTTCCTGTGAAGCGGACTGCCGAATCATCCGAGAAGGGAGCAATAGCAGCCGCGAGACCCTCCCTCCTTCTGTCTCATCCTCCCTCTCCGTTCTGATCTCGAGAGCGGCTGCACTTGGCTCCGCATGCCAAGAAGAAATGGCTATTTGAGGCTGAGATGGATTCTCTCCATCTTCTGCACGGAATCTTCTCGCCTGCCATCACTGATTCTGTGATAAGCGAACGATCAAAATAATGTTCCAGAGGTTCCCCCTTCTAAGAATTCGCTAATGTAGAAAAACTAATGAGAATGCAAAAGTAAAACTAAACGAAATATTGAGAAATTTTTTAATAAGGTGAAAATTTGAATTTATCAATAAGTATTTAATTGCTTTGTGCTCTGTCTGGATATTCCTCTCATGCTGGGAGTCTAAAGCGTTTAGAGAGAGTGGGAGAGTCATGTTCAATAAATACTCAATTTGCGGCAGCGTGAGCAGGAGACGAGAAGTGGGGAAGTCTGGGAGAGAGAGTGGACTCCTCTACTCATGGACACTGCTTCACCCTCTTCGTGCTTCTTCTGGCCCGCTCCCCCTCCATTCCCTTCCTTGGTACAACTCTGCTTGGCTGTCGCCAGGTCATGCGAAGAATGCGACGGACCTCAGTGCCCATCCAATGCAAACAGCGAAAAGGAGAAGTAACCAGAGAGAGAGAGAGAGAGAGAGAGAGAGAGAGAGAAGGAGAGAGAGAACATGAAAGGAGAGAGCACAAGGCTCTTCTGTCGACTCGAGCAAGCCGGCCGTTCCCAGCTCGAATCGCAGCTCCAATAATCGCTTATTAGCCGAAGGAGAGCAAAGGCCCATGCGGGCACATTTAGATGCGCCTGCTACAGGATGTCGCATTGGGAGAGGAGGGTAGAGAGAAAGAGAGAGTGGCTGGCAGAGGCACAAAGACAGAGACAATCTGCCAAAGCAGGAGTAATCATAGACATGGAGAGAGAGAGAGAGAAAGAGAGAGAGAGAAAGAGAGAGAGAGAAAGAGAGAGAGAAAGAGAAAGAGAGAGAGAGAGAGAGAGAGAGAGAGAGAGTGAAGAATTCCCAATGGCAGGCCAGTTAATTCTCCAGGGCCGTCCGTATCTCATTTCATTCGGCGACTCTCCGCATGAGTGCGTGAGAGGCAAGTGCTGAGGAATGGTCGAGTGAGTGGCGCGCTTTCTTTCTGCGCGACCCCTCGTGTTGACAGCCTGCGCCTCAGGCTGCCCCTCGTCTCTCAAGCAGTGCCACCCCTCCCCCCTCTTCCACCACTGACTGGCTATCTGCTCGAAGATGGAGGTCTGCGGCCGGCCGGCAGCGGAGGCGGCGGACGAAGGCAGCAGAGAGGTCGACGGCTGCGGCGGCTGCTGCAGCACTTCAAGGATCGGACCGTCTGCAATCAAGAGATTCTTTCCGCTCTTCCTTCATCTATCAAACCATGCATTAAAATAGAAATCAAGTTAACAACTAGCAAAGTTTCCACATATACATACTTCAACGACATATCATAGTGGAATTGAAAGGGATTAGTTGAAGAAGAATTGCCTGCAAAGTACAAATTTAGAATGGCTCCTTGTGAAGTAAGTTGCAGAGTAATCCTATTAAAGAGATCATTCAAAGGACAAGTGCACTGTCGTCAATGAGAACTAATAGAAATGAGAAGATGCGTGACCAATGAAGAGCCAGAGAAGGTTTACAGGAAGATCCAATGAATCGAGAAATGTGTTAAAGGAACCCAGCAATAAAAAAGTGTGTGGAACATCTGCTTGGAAAAAAGAAAGTTAGGAGAACGAGAACATAGAGAAAAGGAAAGAATGACAACCGAACGAAAGAAAGAAAAAAACAGGAGAAAGAGGAGAGAGAGAGAAAAGAGAGATAGTGAGAAAAAGAGAGATAAAAAGAAAGCGAGAGGTGGCAGATGAGATGGGTGAAATGCTGGCGAGAGAGATGAAGCGGCGCGATAAGCCAGGCTGGGCATCCTTTGGAACTATGAAGCTGGCATGGAGAGAAAAGGGCAGAAGCTGACCGATGAACATGCAAGGAGAGGTGAGAGTGGCAGGGGTGAAAGAGAGAGAGAGAGAGAGAGAGAGAGAGAGAGAGAGAGAGGGAGAGAGCAGGTGAAACAGCGAGAGAGTTGAGAGAGATGGAGAGAGCAGGGTGTGAGAGAAGGACGCGGATAGAACTGATGATCGAGATTAAGTTTCCGCTGAGAAGAGTTCATAATGACGATGATGACGATGATGTCAAAGGTCGTTAGCATTTGGGGATATAAACGGAAGAGTGTGAAAGGGCAGAAGAAGGTCTCATGCGACAGCCACTGGTGTCAATGAAGGCAGATAGTATGCGCTCTGTTACAGCAGTCGTCATCGAGAGAGAGAGAGAGAGAGAGAGAGTGTGTGAGTGAGAGAGAGAGAGAGAGAGAGAGAGTGAGGCTGCCGATGGGCAAAGAGATGGGCGTGGCTAAATCGAAGCTCAGTCTCGAAGCGCCGGTCTGTGTCTCTCTGCTCCTCTCCTCTCATCCATAATCACTCCTCACATATGTTATGCGCTTTTTGGCCACATTGTCTGATTACATCTGGCGCAAGCCTTCCTGCATATGCGAGCGGCCCTTTTTGTTGTTATAATGCCCTAGGGAGGGAAGATGAAGTGACAGAGAGAGAAAGTGACAGAGAGAGAGAGAAAGTGAGAAAGAGAGAAACAGAAAGAGAGAGGTAGAGAAAGAGAGAAAGATTAAGACTGTAGTCTCCATTACTCGATCCCAATCCATTGACTCGGAAAATTATAATTATGATAAAGTTTTAACTGTAACCAATTCCGTCCGGAGTCCGGACTATGAAAGTACAGTTCCATAGAACTATAAAAGTACAATTCTTAATTTCATTTTTGTGTTTAAATAAACCTTGCTGTCAAATTGTTATGAAATGCACTCAAATGTTTACATAAATAAATTTTTTGAATATTTTTGAATTTTAGTTCTATTTAACTTCTTAAAGTGCTCCTAACTTCAAAAATATTGCAATACACAAAGGTAAACATAAAGATGAACAAGTCGCGCCTTGTTGCCGTAGAAAAAAATGAATAACGAAAGCCGTATTCCTTTTGAAACCAGGAAGATATAATAACTTTATTGAAGAAGCGAGACGCTGTTATTATGATATTGGCATCGAAAGAAAGGCATTGTGAAACCAACGAAGAAATCACAGACTATAAGAAACAAGAGGCAAATGTGGAGAGAGATGAAGGAGTCACCGCCAGAGTGGTCTATGAGAGAAGTATCGTGAGGAAGAGGAGGCTGAGAAGGAAAGAAAGCTGAGAAAGAGAGAGCGCGCGAGAGAGAGATTGTGTGTGTCTCAAGGTGAGATAGAGAGAGAGGGCAGAGTGGTGGAAAGAGCAAGGAAAGTGCTATGCGTGTCCTCGACGCGGTGCTGGGCACACAGGATATGCCCCCGGCAGATGTTTCGAGCTCGGCCGAGGCAACGTTGGGCTGAGCTGCTTGATGCCCCGCGACCTCTTCCTTCTCTCTCTCTCTCTTCCTCCTCTCTTACCACTTCCCCTCCCTCATCCTCGGACCATCACTGACTCCTTTTCTCTTCTCTCCTCACTTAGATACTCTCCCTTCTATTTGCGCCTTTCCTGCCATCTACACAACTATGATACAGTGAATAATAGAGTGCGCGGGAGGGAAAATCAATCCAGAGTTGAGAAGGAGGTGCGACCTGTCGAGGATGAGTGGGCACAGACAAACACAAGCATATCATCAAAATGAAGAAGTCTATGATAATTGCTGATGGAGATGCTTGACGACAAGTCCCGCTTCTTCCGAGAATGCAGCTGGATTCTTACTGGAACATTGCGATGTCAAGGCAGTAGGAGAAAGAAGAGAGGGAGAAAGAGAGAGAGATAAGGGGAGATAGAGAGACAGCGAGAAGGATTCGACTGCCGAAAGCGGACTGCGCCGATTGCAAACAAGAGGAAAGGATGGAAGTGAGTAGGCTGCCAGAGAGAGTGAGTGAGAGAGAGCTGCCAGTCGCCACCCCAGAAGGGGCGGGAAGGGCTGGGGGCACTCTCTCCCTCAAGGCACTGAGAGGTACGCAGTCAGCAGGCCAGTCAAAGATTCAACCACTCGCAGAGAATGCAAATGACAGAGTGAGAGAGCGAAAGAGACATCGGACAGCGAGCCATCGCTTGTTTTCATCGACTTAGGGCCGCTTCCAACTGGTAGAGTGTCGAGAATAGGCAATGTTAGAGGAGGGCGAGGAGAACCAACCACTACGTGGACTACCTTCACACCCTCGACTCCCTCGTCACTCCATCAGCTGGAGAGGGAGAGCTCACATAACATTGCAAGTGACCAGAGAGGGAGCTGCGGTTCTTCAAGATAGCGCGTACAATGTAGAAGGAATTTCAAGGAAGGGAGGAACCATCTGCAAGTCATGGCAATGTTCAAAGATATAATGGAGAGATGAAGATAAATGAGTTGGCATTTGGTACTTGTTCTCAAAACAATATTTATGCTGTCGCTCTTGTAGTCGGCGTGAGCAATTGATGTTGCCGAACAGAGAGACCGGACAGCAACAAATGAAGGAAAGAGTTGCGGAAAGAAAGGAAAGAGACAGAGCGAGAGAGAGAGACTGAGAGGGAGAGAGAGAGAGGGAAAGGGTTACGGCCATTACTAAAAGGGCAAACCATCTGGCGAGAGCCGCCGACAGACAACCTCAAAGGACTTTGAGCGAATTGGAAATCCTTCTTGCAATGCCAGGAACCGGCATCCCTCTCACGCAACTCATGTATGAATGTATGTACATAAGCATTTCTCTCAGTCGGATCTTTCTTCTCATTTCTTATCAGGATCTTTCAAAATATGAAAAAGATGTGAAAACTAGCAATATGTATATGCAGGAAAATACAAATTATCAAAGAGGTGGCCAAGACGCAAACTGAAAACAAATAATAAAAAAAGAGTGCAATCAAGGCAAATGGGGATACGGGACTAAATCGCGACTGTTCACCTGGACATAGATTGTGGAAGGTGAAGGTGTTTCATAGTGTGAAAACAGTCTTATTTTTGCTTCGGTTTATAAGTTGTTATTGAATTGCTCAACTCCATCAATTGAGTGTCCCGTGGTTCTCTCTCGGCTTGTCTTCTCCTCCTTCTTTAACTCTCTGTCTTGACCGTCCATGGCCGATGTGTCCAATGGTGCTGGTCGGGTCATCAATTGCCAAGAGGGAAGCGAGAGAGAATGGGGTACTCTTGCTTGCCATCGCATATCAGGCATGCAAAGGCTAATTACCGGAGGGGCCGGGCAAGACTTGTGCATTCACCCTCAGGGCTCCTTCCTCGCTCCTTCCCATTCTAGCACTACTCGTGCAATTTCCCTCATTCTCATCCATCTCCATCAGATCTTCCATTCTCTCTTTTACTTTTTCTCTCTCCCTTTATATTCAATTTCTCTCTCTCCCTTTCTCCCTCTCGTTCTCTCTCACTCTCTATATCTTCCCTTTATCTCTCTCTTTCACCATCTTGTTCTCTCTCGCTCTGTCAAACGTCTTCCCTTTCTTCTTGCACCTTCACTTGACAAAATGATGCAGCCTACTTAATCGCAATCCGCTAGCGACCCGGGATTCAAAAAGTGCCATTTGTACATGTCCAATCAAGCGCGTCTGTTTCCTTTTTGGAGTGAGGGAGTGGCAGAGGGAGAAAGGAACCCAGGCCAGTACGGGCGTTTTCTGCCTGAGGCTGAGAGAGATGAGGGCGGTAGGGGAGAGTAGATATTAAGAAGAAGGACAGAAACAAAGCACTTACAGCTGAGAGTAAGAGAATATTCTCTAGTTAACGCTGACTACTTCTCTGCTTCTTAAAAGGAAAATGAAAGGATGAGATACAGCGAAAGATGGGGAGAGGAAAAGAGTGAGAAAGATAACAAAAGTGTTTAAATGTGAAAGGCATGGCCGAAGAATCAATTTGCTCCTGAAAAAAAAGAATCTCAGGAAGCGAAAAGAGAAGAAGCGCGAGGGAAACAACCATTGTGATATGAGGAAGAAGGAATTGAAACTCGTGCCCGAAAAGCACCAAGCTGAACTGCTCGCTTCAAGAATGAAGGATGGATATGACGGTTCTGTCGATGGCAGTAATTGGAAAGATTCCCCTAGACAACGCATTTGGATACCCAACCCTGCTGAAAGATCAAGCTGATGTATCTTCTTGAGGTCGTTTAATTATCTATTATAATGAATTCAGAACATCTTAATCTTAGTATGCCTTCTCTTAAATCGAGAGAGTTTTGTAATAAATTATATTCAACTACTTAAAGATATTGCATTAGTGAAAGAGAGAACAGACATACAACATACATATGCTACAAATTTAGCAATAAACAACTTTGAAAAAGTCGTCGCTCTCTTTTAATAGTAAAATATGTATATTGTTTTTAGCTAATTCAAAGAATATTTGTCAATTATTTTCTATGTAAAATTATTGAAACACAACTGATCAACATCGTCACAAAACATTTTGGACGATACTTTTCAATTTATATTAAAGTTTAAACACTGCTTTCCTCAAAAATGGTCGATATTTTCCAATCAACTTACATACGTTATTGTGTTCTAGGGAACACAAGTGGATTCTAAATATATATAAGGATTTGTCATATAGTTTCCTTGCCAATCAGCGCTGGAAGATTGCAAGCGCTGCGTTATAAATCGGCCATTTTGGTTTTTTTTTTAAATAATTTTTTTAAATATAAAGCTCAACACTGCATGATAAGAATTATTTGATTATATTAACTCAATGGATATTATAGTCATTATAAATTGTCAAAATGATCAACTTGACTTCTAGGAAAGAAGTTTCGGTCTGCAAGAGATTAAATATTCACTTTTTGCATAGCAACATCCTAATGTGCAACATCTCGTGTACAGTTAAGTGGTTAAAAATAATTCAGATGAAAGGGATGTCAAACCATAGTCCATTTATAGCCGGAGTTAATACATGGGAATTTTTTTATTTTGCCTGCTGATCACCATCCCGAAAAATATTAATGCCGCACTATTTACTTTAAATGCCGTGAATAGATGTGTTTATTCATTGAAAAGGTACTATACATACACGATGCACATGCATAGTTTGCTCAAAGGCTTCGGATGACTCTTTCCGTTCGACATTTTTTGGCATTGTGGCGTAAAGTATTACAATATTAATTTTTGAGCATGTTTTCTTTGGTCAATATGGCCACATCTGTTCTCTTTTTCTTACATCAAAATCCTCTACAAGAAGGGAAGAAAAGAAAACAGCGAAAATAGTTTTTAACTGATCGCTATTATAGTAGTGCAAAATTTACAGAAACTTTCGAGTTAGGTTTAGAAAATGAACTGACGGGAACGTTCGTTTCCTTTGCGGAGAAATTCGGGGATAAGCGACTTGCGAGGCACCAGACTCTTCGGCACCGGAGGAGAACTCTTCGCAGCGCGCTTCCTCTCGCTTGACTTGCTCTCTTTCGGTGGCAGAACGATTGTGATTGGCAGGTCAATCTGAAACATGCAGGGCTAACACTGTATTAGAGTTGTTGTTTTCTCTCAACACTTCTGGACATTTACAAATTCGGAGTTTTGATTCAGCAAAATCAAGATATTTAAGTATCCATAACTTATTTGATATATTTATGCATAAAAAATTAACTTAAAGTGATTTCGGTTTGCTTTAAAACTCAACAGGAAAAAATACTCCTAACAAATTACTAAACATATTTTTAAAATGACTCACAGAGCCATGCATTTAAATGAATACGTTAATTCTAGGAAATATTATCTCAAGATTAATGTTTGAGTCATGGGGTTATCACAATGAAACGTTGACGAAAAATTCTTGGATTTGTTATCGTTTACGTATCTTCTTGTGCATTCTGAGAAGGAAGTAATCTGAATAGATAAAAGACCAGCCTGTGGATCAGGGACGGGGACGTCGCCTTCTTTCTTTTCACCGCCGTGAAAGTGCGCAGAACAGATTCGTAGCTGAAAGCCGACAGTTATCTTGTCCTTCTTTAAAATATCCTTTTAAATAAATACGAAATAAAATTTCAGAATTCTCATTTTGTCGTTCCCAGTGCGCTTTAGTGTGTGCGAAAGTTGACAGAGAAGCGGAGTCGGTCTCTGGTTTGCCTGACCACCTGGCTGACTACGGTCTCCTCAGTCCGGCCAATGGCCTGGAGCCAGCGCTTTCTCAGAATGAAAGGCCTTTTTGGGATGCGATAGAAGTGGCGGTTGTCCTCGATTCCGCGGTAGCGAGAGCGGAACTTGCAGTTCGGGAAGCCGCACGTTGTCGGCATTGACCCAAGCAGGCTGAAGCAGAAGATCATGCAGAGACAGCGAGAGAGTGAGGAGAAGCGAGAGAAGCAGACTAGGCAGAGACAGGGAGAGAGCGAGGAGAAGCGAGACAGGCAGACAAAGCATAAGCAGTTATCATGCATGCTCAAGCGAAAAGTTAAATCGAAATAATAGAAGCGATCGGCGGGATAAGCTGCAGCATTTGGCTAAGAAAGGGCTGAATACGCCCCTCTTCTTCGAATTCTCATAATGTTTGACTTGAAAGATCACTTAGACTTATCAGTCATTTAGTCGTTTCCTAGATTTATGTTCTCATCTGAACCGAGGCGCATTCTTCTCTTTCATACGCGACAAAAGCACTTGCGTAATCCGGGCAACAATTACATTGTACACAATAGCAGAAAGAGAGGCTAACGAATGCCGTATCAGCCAATGCATGGAGCCCCTGAGGCAGGTCTCGAGGAAGAAGCAAACTTAACTGGAGTCCTCTCGTCACCGGAACTTGCGCAAGCAACAATTCAAAGTCGCGTGCCATCTCTGGATGCTGTTTTGTTACCGGAAGAGAGACGACGAGTTAAGACAATGCAACTTATCACTGGGCCAGCCGGATCTGCTGACGCAATTACTCATGTGGAGTGAGGTTACAGAGACCAGAAGACAGATAGAATAAAGAGAGAGATGAGAGAGTGGAAAGAGAGAAAGGCCAGAGAGGGCGGGAGGGGAAGCGATGAATGGGAAAGAAAGGTAGCGAAGCGAAGGGAGTAGCAAAGGGCAAAATGCACATCTTATCACATGGTCTTGTTTGGTGTAACACCTTTTGTTATTGGAGAAAAAAAAAGTTATGGTGTATTGGTCTAAAAAGAAAGTGACACCGTGAACCGGGGAGGAAGGCAGTCGTGATTAGTGTCAAGGATGAAGAGTGCGAAAGGCATCTTCTGCCCCTTTCAGCTCTTCCACTCTTTTATTACATTCGCCTCTTCTCCCTCCTCTCCCCGTCCTCACTCTCTTCAAGGAAGTAGTGTCATACCAGAAGCCACTGGAGCAGCCATCTCCGTGGCTTCTCCCTCTACCTCCACATTCTCTCTCTCCCCCTCTCTCTCTTTATCTCTCTCTCTTTCCCTCTCTCATGTCTACAACTCGCCATTCGGATTTCAATGCCTAATGAAGAAGGCGCAAAGGATGACTCCAAGAAAATGTAGAGAGAAGCCCTCCGGCGAGGACATAGACAATATTGTTGCATCTCGCGCTACATACTTGATGGGAGCGGAAGAAGCAGCGGATGAGCTTGATACGGAGCACATCTGGTAATGGAATCCATAGGGAAGGAAGAGAAGGAAGAGAGATACAAGGCCAGCCAAGCACAGGAAGCCATTCTGGACTACTTCATCGTCATTTGGAGGTGTGGAATGGAAGCGACTCCTCACAGGAAACACTGGGCACGGCAAAGGACAACGAGGAACATCTAGTCATCACAAAAAGGATAAAGCGTGATAACAGAGGGAGACTGAGGGGGGGGGGGGTGAGGAGTGCCAGGGGTGCATGGCTATTGGAGTGCAAGGCTATTGCACACGGGTCGTTGGTGCCTCTGCCAGCATTCCCCTCCAGGCATGATAAGCTGAACCGGCTGCCTTCCCCTCTCAATAATCTGGATCATTCTGCGTCTGAGCGGATACCATGCCCTGATTACACGGAGCTGGTGGAGGGAGGAAGAGGATTGGAAGGAGGCATGAGGGAGGCTCTCGCTTGGAAGTGGACTCAGCGCTTCTCATCCATAGATGTTTGTAGGGTGGAAGATATCTCTTCTATAAAAGGAGTAAGCCAAGTTCAAAAGAGGAATGAACTGGCCGTCGCCCCCTCCTTCATCATTTGACCCTCCTCTAACGGTCGTCCCTCCCCTTCGCTCTCCCTCCACTTTAGCTTCCGCCGCATTCAGCGAGTAGTCGCATTCTATTCTCTCTCATGGCATCTTAAGCCAATCCGACCGGAGCTGCTCGCCTCTTCAAACCCAATTTCTGTCGTGTCTTCACTCGTCCTCTTCTCTTGGCAGCCAGGCCATGGCAGCTCAAGCACTGCGGCCGGCGACAACCCCGAGTAGTTCAGACCGGAAGAGGAGGGAGAGGCCGAGCATCTTCCGCTCTCTCTCCTTCTTCTCTCCTGACTCCCGACACATCGACGAGCCCGCCACTGGTAATGTAATCAGAGACGGCGGCCTTGCCATGCCCTGCGGGCTATTACCAAGAGAGGAAGGCACAGCCAAGGGTGCTGTCACTCTGCCAGCCCAGCCCCCTCTCTGCCAATTCGCTCCCACCCACCATGCACATTCCTATGCTCTCCAGCATTCAACAGGGGCTACCGTAGTCGACCAAAAATGGTAGGCGGAATGAAAGAAGCATTCAAGACTGGCATAAATACTTCGCGTTAATCTATGTATGTCATTTGGAAAGAAAACATTTCGAACTTTACCCGATCACGGAAGTAAAATTTCCTTTCAGTTGCAAGTTCTGGAATAATAGCTCCGGTAAACAACTCGCACTCCATTGTAAGTAAAATAAAAGGCGATTGAAAGGCGATTAAATGAAAAGCACGGGAACAATATCCACTTGGATGCGTCGGCATTACGACAGGGATTAGACAGCTTGGACTCTCCTCATGAAGTCGCTGGCAGCAACGACAGCCTTGTCGCTTCCGGTGGACCTTTCATTAACAGCCGCGCCGTTTGAAGCTCCAGAGGCCGCCGCTGTCTTATCTCCCCTCTGCCATCAGTTAATTGGTCCCTCCTGCCAGATGAGAGATACTACCAGCGCCTTCCATGGTCTTCTGCCTCAGCGCATTCAAGAAGGTAGCGAACCACGCACATCCTCATGTCTAATGAATAAGAGAGAAGCAGTCAATAACGAGGCAGAGAAGGAGAGAAAGTAAGAACGATGAAAGAGGAAGTTGCGGAATATCACAAATTGGCAAATGGAACACGCAAACAATGAAAGAAGCATATAAGCAGCGGAGAAGAAATGAAGCATTCAACTAAGAATCTTACATTTAAAGGCCGGAAACGTCCACTTTGGCCAAGGAGACAAGGGCCGGGTCTGGAGCAAGAAGTAAGCGGCGATTTACCGAGAGATGCGCCTTCCAGGCTCATTATCCGGGAAAGATCGCGGGGAAGTCCTCTTCCTCTGGCTCCGTTGCTCTCGCCCCTCTCACTTCCGACAGCTCAGGCCACTTGGCTGTTCTGTCGCCTTGAAGCTGCATTGGCGCTCACCAATTACTCGAGTAAAGAGATGGCAGGTTTAAGAGGAGGAAGAGACCTCAGGCCATGTCTACAAAGAGACTTCCACTGCCAGAGCGACAGCTGTCTCTTCCAGAGGGCTGCCTCGGCCACTTGCAACTCTCGCTCACCAAACTGGGCCCACTTTCCACTGGTCTTCGACGCACTATTATTGTTGCAGGCTATGAAGAGATTGACTGGTTGGATAGGTTCACTGATCAAGTCGTTAAAGTTTCAGAGAGAGTGAGGGAGAGAGAGGGAGAGAGAGAGGGAGTGGGAAAGAGAGCTGAGCATGTTTTCGCTTCGATGGTTGTTGCCTTGGCGGGCGGGCAGCTGGGATGGGCTGGCTCGTCTCCTGACATGCGAGAAGATGCGCCTGCCTGGGGGTGTCGACACCAATTAGAGATTACCACTTGCATGCCCAGCTTGACCTGCCAGCCTCGGATATGCTGCTTATCTCCTCCTCTCCTTGCGGGCAGCCAAGAGAGCAGCCTCCCCCTTTCATCTCTGGTATCCGCTTCCGTGTAATCCGAGCAGTCATCAGACTCCTCTCTCATCGCTGTACAGCCAAGAAGGCTTCAAGAGTTACGCGCAGTGCTTTCATTAAAAAGGACAACGAAAAGCAAGCGAATTCAGACTCTAACATTCTTCAGCAACTTCCGGCATTATGTCGTCAGCATGGATAGAGAGGAGAGACAAAGGCAGAGAAGATGAGAGGTAACGAGGAGTTGCAATGAGCTCAACGAAGTGTTCCCATCTCTGCGGAATCGGAAGCCCTTCTACAATGCTTTGAATGGCTTGATTGCAGGACGGAGGAGAAGAGAGCATGAGAAAAAGAGAGAGTGAGAAAGTGATGAGGGAGCGGTGGAATGAAGTAGACAGCGCAAGAGTGAAAGAATGAGGAAAGATAGAGAGCGCGAGAGACAGAGAGAAAGAGAGAGAAAGAGAAAGAAAGAAAGAGAGAGAGAGAGACCGAGACAGAGAGAGAGCCAGAGAGGGCGAGAGAGAAAGAGAGAAAGAGAGAAAGAGGGAGAGAAGGTAAGTGTGCACAGAAGCAACCCGCTTACTCCCCTCTCAGCCATAGGATGAGCGCACGGATAAACAGCAAGATACCATGACTCAAAGGCCAAATAGCGGACATACACTTTTATTAGAACAAAAGAAAGTTGAAGCGTCACATTTTGATGCCGAACATGAAGAATCAAAAGCATTGGAGAGACAAACTCGCTTGACGCATTTAACGCTTCCCTTTAGTAACAGTGGCTTATCCAGAGAAAGAGACAGATAAAAGATAACTTGCAGGAGAAGGGAGAATTGAGAATGTGCTTGTGATGCGAGAAGAAATTGGCAGGCTGCCTGGAAAAGAGAGAGAAAGAGAGAGAGAGAGAGAGACCGAGAGAGAGACCGAGAGAGAGAGAGAGAGACCGAGAGAGAGAGACCGAGAGGGAGAGAGATAGAGCGAGAGAGAGAGAGAGAGAGAAAGAAAGAGAACCCTCCCCTCCCCGCGTGGTCAACGTCTCTTGCGACCTCTTCCTGCTCAGCGGTTTCCCCTCCAATTGAAGCGCGAGCAGATTAGCTCCGGAGCGTTGACGGTTGAGATTCCCCTGGAAGAATGTGAATGGCAGATGAATAGCTCGATTAGACCAGCGAGGCCTAAGGAGGGAGAGAAGCCGCGAAGAAGACTCCCGCAGGCAGCCTCTGCTGGCGTCTCCTCACACCTCCGACTCTGGCCTGTCTTATGCCTCCACCTTAGTCACCCCTGTTTCCCCTCCTCTCACACTCTCTTCCTTGGTACTCTGCAGAGTGACGCTGCCAGAGATACCGGAGCACTTCCGCCCTCGTACTTGAGTAGAGCCACACGTCCTTCTGCCTCTCATTAATCGCATACACTCCACTTGCTGCTGCTCACTTCGACATTTGTTGTCCTAATATGCGGAATCGGAAGTTCAGAAGAAAGTGTTGTCAGAACTGATGAGTAATCAGGCATGAGCATCCTCTTTATTCATACACACTCGAGCAAGAGAGCGACACGTGAAGAGTGCTGTTAGATCTGCTCGGTAGCTTCTGAGAAGACTCTCGAGTGGCAGGCATCAAGTACCTTGTTGACCGCAGCGTGCATTGCAACATATCAGAATGGCCACGCACATCTTCAAGGCTAATTAGGGGGGACGGTAGTTGAGGCTAAGAGCATAGAGATCGAGACGGATAGCGACGAATACAAACGAAAAGAAAGAGAGGAAAAGAGATTCAAAAAAGTAGAAAACATAGCGCGAAAGATTGAAAGCGAGTATATCAAAAAGGCCGGCGGCGTGAGATATCAAGGAAGTCCTCCTCTTTCCCCACTTTCTTTCTATTAATTAATCAACTGCGCTCATGCTTATTAGCCGCCACAATAGTTGTACCAGAAGTGATGGAAGAGGCAGAGGAAAGGGGAGGAGAATAGAGGAGTGAAGAGATAGTGAGCGAGAGACATAGGGAGAGAGTGTGGGCACACTGCGGAGTGAGAGGGAGATGAAGAGAAGAGAGAAAGTCCTTGGATGGCTTCCGCCAAGAAGAATGCGTACACCGACGATTTCATTAAATGGGTGCGGCGAGGTGGCTGGCCGGGGCATATGCTGGGAGAAGAGGCGGTTGATTGGTTAGGATCCGCAGTTGTTCGACTTCTCATGTCTCTTTCACATAACTTGCCGCCTGCCCAGTTTGCAATGACCAAGTTGCGCATACTAATGTCTGCGTGATACAGTAGTCGGGGGATCTTGAACAGTCTTTTCGACGACGCGAGCCAATCGTGAATGAATGAATAACAAATGTTGAAAAGGCAAAGAGAGGAGCGGATGAGAGTGAAATTGGAGTCGAGAAACGCGTGCCTTGCTCGTGACGGAAGAATGCTTGCAAAAAGAAAGCAAGAACACGGATACAGTTCAATCTTCTGCCCCTTTATCTACATAATCCCCTTCATTGGCAAGCAATCGTTGGCTTAACCACTGCCACTCAGAGCAGCCTACAAATACTATAAGCCGTCGTTAGTGTCTTCAGAAGGCAAAATATGACAGCAACAAATCAACATTGCAGATTACCGCTGAAGGGATCCGCTGAAAAGGTACCCAGAGGCCAGTCAAAGCCCCGTAGCTGAGGTCTCGAGCTACTGGAGTGTATGGTGGAAGAGGGGATGGAGAATAGGATAGGATGAGGATAGGCTGAGTTCACTCGGGAGTGGTGATGGGGAGGACAAGAGGGAGAGGGAGGAGGGAGAGAGGCAACCACCAGAGACTGGCTGACTCTCTTGGAAGAAGAAGCAAGCCCGCCCCAGTCCCCCAGACTAGACGGGAGAGAACTGACATACGATCAGATCCAGGTTCATGTGTAAAAGCGCGCCAAGCATTCGCTGGCTGGCTCCTCCTGCCAGTCCCTTCTCCTCCAATCTACAGGGCGGAAGACAAACCAACCACTCACCGAGCTCCATTCATTCAATCTGTGGTCATTGGCCTCATGGAGTATCTATCATTAAACAAGGTCCAAAGCTAAATAAGGAGTAGAGGATGAATGGTAAAGCTATGGATGGAGCCTGTTCTCCTGCACTTCAAAAATGCATGACTTATTAAAAATTATATCAATATTTAAAATAAATAAGTGTTTCCGTGGAGGTGGCATCGAGGGAGCACTTAAAGTTGAATGGTTGACTAAATTAATTAGCTTTTGAATGTCTTCTAAGCAGAACACTTGATTATAAAAGACAAATACTAAAGTATCTCCAATGACTCTTTAAGGACTGTGTATTGCTACGGTTGATTAATTATTGCGTTAGACTCTTCCATTTATTGCGTCACCTGAAAATTGGCTGGAAAACAGAGCAAGCTCATCATTAGGATTTTGCAAAAAAACAACTAAAAAGTAACAAGTGTTCGTTCTAACCTTTTGCGAATAACAAAAACCAGAATCTTTCAAGTGCCTCTCAATTATTCATCATGTTCGCGACATTAATATGCACAATTTGCGGGCATCTTAGCTGCTCTCTTCTCGGCCGTCGCTCTACTCTGCCAGTTATCCAAGGACAACTGTCATCGCCAGGTAATTTGAAACTATTTGGCAACTCTTGGGATGGCGGATCCGTCCCTCCACTGCTGTCCGCTTTACCCTCTACATTCCTTTTTCTGCTTCTTCTAATATTGAAACGAACCATTTCATGTCTCAGCGTCTCTTTAATTTGATGACGCTCTTGTTAAAATAAATAAATAAATAAGAAAAACCTGTTGCGTTTTCAAGAAGATGGCGAAGCTGAGTGTGCGATGCCTTGTGATTAGATTGATGTCTCCCTCCTGTAATTTTACTATTGTTGTAAAGGAATTGTCAAAATGCATAGAAAACTGAAATAACTGCTTAATTACGCGAAAAAAAAATGATACGGCCGTGGCTTTTCCAGGGCTGTCCGAGCAAGGAAGGCAACAAGAAACAAAGATCAAGCAGGCAGTCTGATACATCTCTTTCTCATTTTCTCTCTTACTCTGTCACACTCTCTACTTCTCGTACTCTTTCACTTCTCTCATTACTCCCATCTCTCTCGATCCCTTTTAACCTGGAACGCAAGTCTTTTCTTGTCTCTTGCTCTCTTTCTTATCACTTCATTCCCGGCTTCCTCCTTCACTCTTCAATACAGAGTGGCCAAGCATTTTTACTTACTGAGAGTAGAGCGCCGACACCAGAGCAAGTCAGCCAAAAAGTGAAAGTGACCAATGAGAGAGCGCGAGGAAGTAAGAGTGCGTGGGAGGGACAGAGAGAGAGAGAGAGAGAGAGAGAGAGAGAGAGAGAGAAATGATTGTGACTGAGCTTGTGCGCAATGCATCATGAGTGGAGGGAGATGACGCGAGAATAATAGCGGCCGCCACACCACAGTTTAGGCTAGTGGCCGCTGGCGTCAAGAAGGAGTGAAGGGCGGGGAGAGGAGGCGAGGACATGGGGAGAGAGTGAAGGCGAAGGAGAGACAGAGAGAGAGAGAGCACGAGAGAGAGAATGAGAGAATGAGACAGAAAGAGAGAGAGAGAGAGAGAGAGAGAGAGAGAGAGAAAAGCCAGCACTCTTCTAAGGGTCTTCTATTAATCCGCCATACAATCTGGCTGTATGGACGAGCGTGAACAGAACAAACCTCTCACTCATTTTTTTCTCTCTCTCTCTCTCTAGCTTTCTTTTGTGTCTCTTCTACAGTTCTTTAAACATTCCCCCTTACTCGACCCTTCGTCTCTCTCTCTCTCTCTGTGTCTTTTTCTCTCTCTCTTTCTTTCTCTTTCCCCCTCTCTCTCTCTCTCGAAACAGAGTTTAAGAAGAAGAAGAAGAAGGAGAACCGGCTGCTCTGCCTGCAGCTGCCTCATGTCCAACAACTCGCGCATTCCCTCAGGCATCATCATGTGGGAGAAGTCGCAAAAAAAGTGAGAGTGAGATTTTCCTTTCTCAACCACCGCTCCATATGCGTCTCTCGATCTCTCATTCTCGTTCTCTCCCCTTCTCTCACTCTTTTCCTGTTTCCTCTCATCTTTCTCTATTGCCAGCTGTTTACCACTTAGTAGCGAACGGACAGTGTAGACTGAAGCCGATCGTTTCCTTTTTTGTTACAATCACTGTCACTCATGTTGAAAACTTAGCAAGAAAACTCATGGCCAGGAACTGCAAGGACAGCGCATGGACAAGCAAATACCGGCCAATTTTGAAGATATGAGGACGGAAATGGATTAAATTTTGAAACCAGATTGCACGAGGACACAGTAGACAAAGAGTGATAGAGAGAAGCGAAGGAGAGTTACAAACGGGCGACAGTTCCACTCAGAGGACACGAGCAGTGGCAGCTATAGGTTAATGTGTCAAATAGATACACGGAACTGGAGAGGGCAGACAACAGAAGGGAGGCGAAGAGGGGAGAGAAGGACACCGACTGGCCGGGCTGACCATGGGGGTCGGCTCGCACCACTAAGCCGAGCATTGCGCAGCCACGCCAGCAGTTAGCAGAGCGAAAGTGAAAGTGAACGAGGGCGAGAGTTGTAAGAGAGAGAGATGGTATGACGATGAGGGAAATGGTAACATGAAGAAAGAGGGTAGCAGAGAATGAGAGAAGTTGACACGAGGTGAGGGTGAAGGAGGCGAGTTCTCCTGCGCCATGTGAAACGTCTGGTTGAAGGTGATGGTGGGTAGGAGAAGTACAGAAAGAGAGAGGGAGAGAGGGAGAGAGAGAGAGAGAGAGAGAGGAGAAAGAGGGTGAGAAGGACACGATGCTTTTGTTCCGTGCGCGCGCATCAATGAGGACGTTTTGAGAAGGTGCACCGCGCGAATCGAGCAGTTGAGAGGAGAGAAAAGAGGAGCCCTTGAGGGTGTCCGAAGCTATCGATGCACAGCATGTTAAGCAGCGGAAGTTAGACACACTGCGAGCAAGCTCCAGTCAAGGGATCCAACAATGCTATGAAACTCAGTCTACCATTTCTAATAAGAAATAATAGAACAACAGTGCTTACATACAATCACATATTCGAATAAATTTTAACTTAAAACACTCTGTAAGAATAATAATATGACTCCGAACAAAACTTGTTAGGAACGAACAACTACCAGGTGGAATCGATTAAATTAGACATGATTACAAATTTGGTGGAAAGTATGTAGCAAAACACAGACAAAGAAAATGAATTGGCAGCCAAGTAGCGACTGGTGAAGAGTGAAAGCAGAGGAAATGAGAGTGCACGTGTAGGAGAGGGGAAGGAAAGAGAAAGGCGAGATGCTGAGCAAGGCATGCAGGACTCCCGCTGCGCATGCTACTTTTCCATGGCGGGAAGCTCCAATCTCCCCTCCACCTTCTCATCCGATGATCATTCGATTGCCTCATTCACCCTCCTCTCCCTCCTCATCTCCCTCTCCTTTCTCTATCTCTCCTCTCACTCTCGTTTTTTTCTCTCTCTCTCTCCCACCTCTTACTCTCGTTCTTTATCTCTCTCTCTCTCCCCGTACGGCCCACTTCTTTCCTCCAGCATTTTCTCCCATTCAGTGAAAGAATCTGCTGACAGTCACCATCTACCTTTCTGGTTTATTTCTTAGCCCATTCACTTGTTCCTCACTTACTTTCCCAGATAATCATTTCCTAGTAGTTTATGTGTTTTTTTTCTGACGCAATACTTTGTGAATCATAATTTATAAATAGTTGTAAACGATACATGAGAGAGAGCCAAAGAAGTTGAAAAAGGTTAAAATGATAAATGTGTGATGGCAGAGAGGGAAAGGTGGACCTGCGAGTGATGCCTTCTCGTCAATTCCATGTCATCTGCCACTCATTCTGCCACTGAGTGGATACCACTCACAACTGACAATTGGCTCTGCGATCACAACTTATTTGCTTCACCAATATCAATTGTCGTCTCTTCTTTGTCTACTTTATTCTTAACATTTTACAGCTCCAAAATCTTGATATGTTGTTCAAGGACAGAATATACAGTGAAATAAATACAAGGATTTTGATTGTTGACAATTGCAACACTGCTCATTCTCAAACTACATAACAGCGTGGGTAATAATTACAAATGACCCTCTTCGTTCACAGCCCCTATCTGATTGTTGAAGCACAGGGTAAAGCACGAGCAGTTTGTATACACTGCTTACGTGGACGATGAATCGTGCAAAGAATGATCAGCCCAGCTCTCATCGATGTCTGCCTTTCCTAAACGTATTGGAGCATTTCTTTCCATGAAAATATTGAACAAAGACTATCTGAATAATACCTGAATAGGCTCAACACCAATGCTGATAAATATTCATCATATATTTATCAATGTGATATCATTCTCCTGATTGTTTAGAATGCTGAAAAGAAATGCGCAATTGCAAGTATGTACTTGGCGTTGAAGACAATTGCAGCAACGTCATCGACGAAGTTGCCAAGCCCTTCCCCTGTGATCGCGCTGCTTCGTCTGCAGCAGATGGTGTGGCGAAGCCTCTCGAGGCCGAGGATCTGCAAGGAGAAGGCTACGACATTTCAGAATTCCCCGCTCTCCTCAACGCACACTATTTATTTCCGTGTTCGTCTTCTCCTGCGGCAGATCGGTCTTGTTCATGAGAAGGATGATTGGAGTCTCCAGTGGGACAATCTGTGGCCTAACAAAAGTCGTTAGCAAAATATAAAAGTTAAACTTTAAAAAAACGCATTTTCCGAGTTTATGTAATGGATGTACATATGTATGTTGCACGTTTTACAATGTTCCTTAAATTTATATGATAATTGCTTGTAATGATAATGGTGTTTTGTTTGGATCTGACTGAAGAAGATTGAAGAGTTCGTCGCGACTCTCGTCAAGGCGAACTTGGTTTGCGACGTCGACGACATAGATGATGGCATCCGTGCGCTTCACGTACATCTGCAAGGCAAGCAACGAATTCAATGATATGCCGAATGGAGAAGTGCTACGTTTATAAATTAATTTAAAAACTAATTTATGAAGTTTTGCAGAAAAATTGAATTGTTACAAAGAAATATAAAGCAAAAACAATTTTTAAAACACCTTCCAGAGCCACCGGCAATTCTCTTGTCCACTGACGTCCCAAAAGACGCACTGCTGCTTCTTGCCCATCGGAAGAGATGCCATCAACTGCAACACTTAATCTTCGTTGATCATTCAATTCATCTTGCATTCCCCACCTTGGAAATGTTGAATCCGATGGTGGGTCCCGGATGGATTCCATCCGGCGACTGCTGCAAACTCTTCAGCACGGTCGACTTGCCAGCGTCGTCTAATCCGAGCATCACGACCTGTTGAAAGGAAAGCTGCGTACCCCTAACTTTATCGAGTGCTCGTCCCGACAGTTAAAACACGTGTGAATACATAGATTAATGAAACATGTACCTGATACGAGCTGTCCATCAAGCTCGAGATCAACTGGCCCATCCTTGATGTCGGTTGTTGCGAGCGTTCCTAAAACGATATTGCTAATGATAATGTTTTCAGCAGATAATTATGCTGACATCATTTAGGTACATCGTTAAATGAAAGCACATACATCTATGTATATAGTTCCTTAAAGAATACTAATTAAAATTGCGGATGTTAATGGATATTCGAGAAGTCATAGAAATGTGAAGTGCAGCATGAACCGTATTTTTTATTGCAATAAGAAAACACTGATTGAGAAGAGGAAAATTGGCACTTATCTTTCATATTAAAAAGGTAACAAAACTTTAAGAGTAAAATGATCGATCATGGCAGAAGTAAGAGAAATAATTGTATGCGCTGCAAGGACAGTTGCATTTGATATATTACTAAGATAAGATAATCCAACAAAAACAAAGGATATCGAAAAAAAAGGATGTTATGCTTATGTATATACCCAGGAGAAGAGTGAGGGAGTGAATGGTTGCCATATAGAGGAAGAAAATAAAACAAATGGAAGGGATGGAAGAATAGAAAGAGCATGGCCATACTTTGAGAGTATGAGTTGCCCATGTGGAAAGAACGATAGCCTGGAAGCAGCCTCGCGGGAGTGCTAATGCTTGTCAGTTTCAGCACTATCACTCATGCCTCTCACTCTCTCTTTCTCTCTCTCTTTTTCTGTCTCTCTCTTTCTACAGCTCATTTGCATGCGCGGTCAGTACTGCCGTTTCATGAAACACTACCACTCGCCTCTCGCAGAAATTGCCTTTTGAAAGAAGGACCACATTATCAAAGAGCAAGAAGAAGGGATGGTGGACATCAACAAAGAGAAGAAAGAGAGGGATGAGAAATGAGAGAATGGGTGAAGACGACGCAGGCAGGGTCTGCATGAGAAATGCCTGGCTGTCAAGCCGAGCCATGGCCATCTCTCGAGGGACGGCGAGAGAGCAGAGAGAGAGAAAGGCGCCTCTCCTCATCCGATCCGACTCCTACACCACATCCAACTCAGCTTCTTCTCTCTCCGCTCCAATCTCGCACCTCCCTCTACTGGTCCAACATTTACTCGAGTCCAGTCCAATCCTCTCCAGCCGGATCCACCGAATTGAAGGGTCGAGAATCAACGGGACAGGCAGGGAGACTCCTTGCCCTGCGAGAAGATCACGACGCTCCGTCTCTTCCCCCGCCATCGCAGCCTCCCCCCACGCAACAAAATGGTTAGCCATGCCTTGAAAACTCTTTCCAGTCAACATTTCTATAATGGAAATACCCGAACCTTTCTTCAAGAGGGGTGGCAAAATAGGCAACCCATTGAAGTTGGCTAACTATGGAGTAGAGAAATCTAGAATGAAACAGCATTTAGTCTACTCTCCCTTAGGGAATGTGTTACTCATGCCTTTCGTATAGGAAATGCAGGTCCAGCAGGCGAACATGGCAGTCAAAATAAAACGAAACAGCGAACTAGTGAGAAGAGAAGTGTGAACGCATGATTTGCATCGATATGCTTGAATTTCTTCATTAGAACGAATTTGACTTCCTCTTTAATTTCGCAGAAAGGGAAGTACATTCCTGCTAATGAGTTTATCAGCGTGCTATTGATCTCATTAGTTACAGAAAACCTTGAGAATAAAGCGAAAATGTTCCAAAGATTCTTTGAGCACAATTGGACGGATAGCAAACAAACGGGAGTCAGCGCCGCCGTTAAATGCAAGAGACAAAGGGGAATGAAACAGATGAAAAAAGAGAATGAAAGGAATGGATAACCAAAGATAGATATTGGCAGATAGAGGGAGAGAGATAGAGAAAGAGAGAGGTAGCTAGAGAGAGTAATAGAGAGAGAGAGAGGTAGCTAGAGAGAGTAATAGAGAGAGAGAGAGAGGTAGCTAGAGAGAGTAATAGAGAGAGAGAGGTAGCTAGAGAGAGTAATA
Organism: Allodiplogaster sudhausi; assembly: GCA_945643635.1. NCBI lineage: Eukaryota > Metazoa > Nematoda > Chromadorea > Rhabditida > Diplogasteridae > Allodiplogaster > Allodiplogaster sudhausi. Next base: position 3,994,234 of record CALZFC010000009.1, read on the forward strand.
GAGAGAGAGAGAGGTAGCTAGAGAGAGTAATAGAGAGAGAGAGAGGTAGCTAGAGAGAGTAATAGAGAGAGAGAGAGGTAGCTAGAGAGAGTAATAGAGAGAGAGAGAGGTAGCTAGAGAGAGTAATAGAGAGAGAGAGAGGTAGCTAGAGAGAGTAATAGAGAGAGAGAGAGGTAGCTAGAGAGAGTAATAGAGAGAGAGAGTAGGAGTGGAGATTGAAAGTCGCAATAAGATTGTGAGATGGCGGGAGGAGAGAGGGAAATAAAGAGGAAAAAATGATAGAGCCTCATTGTCAGTGGCAAGCGTCCTCTGACATTTTGCTGTCGCCAACAGAAAGCCATCAATTCCGCCGAATCAGCGCATTTCACATGCTTCAATTTCATTTTTTAGCCATTTCCGGGATAATCGCATTCCATTTTTGTATGATGCAAGTTTCCACTGTTCCGGATGTGGACCTTCAGGTCACATTTCGACCGGAACAGGCGTTTTTTTCTTCTAGTTTGGAGGGCATATGGTATATATGTATATATGTATATATGTATATATTGAGTCCTCTTTTGGCAGAAAACTTTTCTAAAAAATAGCGTATAAAGTAGAGCTTTGTTTTTTTACATTAAAAAAATATATTTCTGAAAAAAAAAATAAAATGGCTAACATTTTAGCTCAATGGTGGATATATTCTTGCTGTTTTGCGACTTCATAAATGGAAACCTCCTCAGCACTTTCCTCTTCCCACGACTGGCGCGCATCTCTCAAAAGTTCCATATCAAGTTTCATTGCGGGGCAGACTTGCAACAAACAGAACGAATGCGGGAAAGTGAGCGAGGTAAGGCAATTGTAGAGGATAACCACTAAATCGGCAACAAAAGCACCAAAATTCTACATATGTCAGGCAGGATTTTGAATAAAATGTTAATAATTACAACAGGTCATTGTTGCTCTAGAACAGGTGCATTAGATTCGTCGAACTGTTCTCTCCATCCCTTACCTTTGAAGCTGACGGAAAGCTCTTCAACGTTCATTGAATTTTGGTCAAATGATGGTTGCAACAACTTTTTTTTTTAATAATTGGTCAAATATACCTTAGTCAAATGATTATTGGTCAATTGATTTTAGGTCATGTATATTTTTATTGAATTACATATTGTGTGAGTGTTTGGAGAGGCTTTCCATCTCCCACACTTGTTATTTACGACACAGCGTTAAATATTCAACAAAGCACAAGGATTGCCTACAAGTATTTATATTTAAAATAAATTTACCACAAATCATTTTTCTTCGACATTGACCAAAACCTATTTCACCAAAAATTAGGACACCGTTCCGCAAATCTTTGGAATGGTATTCCATGGTTGCCCTTGCGCAGGATGATCTCGGCTATTAACATGTATGCATGTATATGTCTGGGGTCGAGTCGGGAGTCCGTGTCCTCTTTCTCTCTCACTCTCTTTCTCTCTCTCGGTCTCTCCCTCTCCCAGACACACACATACCATTTCTTCTCCTTCTTTATCCCATTCGTCCAACCTCTCGCTGAATCTCTTTCCATCTCTCTCTCTCTCTCTCTCTCTCTCTCTCTTTCTCTCTGCCCTCCTCTCCACAACAAGCTGCCGGCCGTCACTGGCTTGGGGCGGTGGCAAAATCGATGGCCTACGGCGGACCAAAGAGAGGCTTCTGCCACTGAAGAAGAAGGCCCGCGCATGGAGGGGGAGGGCAATCGGGCCACGCTGCCCAGCGGCCACTTCCTCTCCCTTCATCTATTCCTCCCACTCTCTCGTTCTCTCTCTCTGTCTCTCTCATCATCTTCTCTCGCCCTCTAATTCTTGCCCTCTCTTTCTCTCGTCGTCCAGCTTGCACTCCCCCCTCACCTCGCTCTCCCCTAAGTGAAAAAGGCCGACTCAATCGTTCATTCATTCTCGAGTATCCGGCCGTTCTTCTGCTCAAGCTTTCCGTGTAGTATTTGCTGCAAATATAGTAGACGTACCGAATTCCATTTCTCTCAAATTTGCTGCTGACCGAAAAAGGTATTCAGCCTATATTTTGAAGACGATATGCGCGCAAATAGATGTATGTGGATATATATAGCGAGGCATGCACTCCGTGATGGAACCCTCTCTTGACATCCACCTCTCCCTCTCATGAGCCACAGCTTCCATCTCTCAAGAGAAGGCGTGGCCAACAGGTCGAGTCTCTCTGCCACCGCTGCCCTTGCCAGAGTCAAATTCATCTGCGTCACATTTCCTGCTTTCATGACGCCAAAGACCTTACACAAATGCCTTCTCATTTCTTCTCGCATTAACGTAATTCCTTGTGCGCGGCAACAAATGATGTGCTCAGATGCAAAGAATATTACTTCTATACCACCGTCATATTTTGCGTCGACTTTTTTTTTTAAATCACAATTTTACAAAATATTGTTGCTACTAGAAAGTAGGCGATGTTCTTTATGTCCGAAATGAGCAGTTCATTGCAGTGGGACGGCTTGGCACGTTCGCAGCAGGCAGTCGGGCATCACCATCTGCAGCAGCCAGTCAGTTCTTTCACTCCTTGCTAGACATAGTAAACATGTTCACTAAACGGAGTAAGTCTCTCCTTGCTGCAGCTGCAGCAGCAGCCTGCGCAGCATCTGCACTCGCGTGACTCTTTGCTGGGAGGGGGGAGCGGCTACTGGGAGCCGGCGGATGCGTCGATCGCCTCGGACGGAATGAGTCGCGCAGCCACCACCGCCACCGCCGGCGGCGCCCCCTTCTGCTGCGAGTGCCCTGCTGCACAGGTTTTCTTTTTCAACATTAAAATTCATCCTCTTACATTACATATGTATATTATTAAACTCTTTGCTAGTAATAGAAAAATTCTTGCTCTTCGCTATTCCAATGATTCAATTTTCTCCGAATTAGTCTTTGATTGGATTTTATTTACCTATGAGCCTATAGAAAAAAGACTTCTCAAAAGAGCTGAATTCCGTGTGATTGCAGGGCCGCTGCTCGGCCGACATCTGCCCGTGTGTGGCAGCACGTCGAATGTGCGATGAACACTGCGAGAGTGCACGGTTCGATTATTTAGCACTAATTCAATTACGATCATTTTATACAGTGAAAATTTGTTTGCTGAAGCACATCTTCTTTCTTTGTTATATCCTCATATTTCGATGGATAATGAATGAACACGGAAGATATTAGGCATGCACATATGTATGTACTATTTCAACGAGTCATTATTATTATTATTCTTTTCTCCTTCCTGTAAATATGTATGTAGCTCCTCTCTCTCTCTCTCTCGCTCTCTCTCTCTCTTTCTCTCTTTCCCTCTCGCTGTGCCATCTGCTTCCTTTGTCTCCCTCACCGCCTCCCCTTCCCACCAGTATGTGATATCAACGCGGAGCGCGGCATGTGACAAGGCAGCTCTAACCTCCATTTCCCGTCCCCTCGAGCTTCGCACATAATTATACTAAGCACTCTGTGAGCTACCAGCCGGCCTGGCATGCCCTCTTCGAATACTCTCTGTAGTCGGAGGGAGAATTTGCTATGGTAGAGAGGGTGATAGAGAAGAGAGGGTGAAAGAGAGAGAGAGAGAGAGGGAGAGGGCAAGCGAGAGAGAGAGAGAGAGAGAGAAGGATATGCTGCGACGCTTTCAAATGAGACGAGACCTTAACGGCGGTGGCTGCTTCAAAATTGAAGCAGGTCGAACCAGCCGCATCCTTCTTCTTTCTTCATCTCTTCTTCCGTTCACTGACAACCTTCTTGGAGACAGCGAAGAGCACGAGAACAGACTGACAGATTGCTCATTTGGATTAAGAAGGCGGACAGGCGCCGCGTTCTCAGCATTCCTAGTGTTCGTATTTCTCTCTCTCTCTCTCTCTCTCTCTCTCTCTCTCTCTTCGTTCCGCTCTCATGCTTTCACACGCGCTCATTCTCTTTCTCTTTTGTACGCCTTTCCGTTCCCAAATTCTCTCCCATTCCATCGTTGTGTCGCTTTTTTTCCGTTTCTACTGAAAGCGTTTCCGAATCGTCATTCGAGCTCGGGACGGTTGGGGAGAGCATTACGCGGCCGACTCCGAAACTGAGTTAAGCCCCCCCCCTCGTTTCCTTCCTCCATCTTCTCCTTTCCTCTTCGTCTTCTCGATTGGCCGGCTTCCACAAAAGGAAAAAAAGAGAGAAGAATCGGAAAACTGGATGGCTTCCGAATTTACTTGATTAGCGATTTAAAAAGGTTTGCTCGTTGCCACTGCAAGATGGTTTCTGGTAGACCTTTTCACGATGGAGAGAGAGAGAGAGAGAGAGAGAGAGAGAGAGAGAACACGGAGCTGGCCGGGAGGGACTGGTCAGTTTTGCCCTTCAACTTAATAATTAAATGGATGACAGTTGGCTGGAGCCACTCGAGAAGAGGAGAACGGGAAGGGGGGGGGCTTCGCTGCCTGCGGCGGTAATTATGGGCCGTTGTTTGGAAGAAGGGGGAGCACAGAGTCGCGCTTCACAACGAACGCCGCTCGTACTTCATCATTGTTCGCGTTTTCCTCTCTGTGTCTCGCTCGTTATGCACTCTCTCTCTCTCCTTCTCTCTTGTTCTGCTTCTCCCTTCTCTTCATTCATTCTTCATTCCCTGTCGTTCCCTGCCGCTCAAAGGCCAAAGCAACAATGAAAAGGAAAGCCGGCGAAGTGCGAATCTGGGAGAGGCCGCAGAGAAGCCAGTGAAAGACCGGCTTCTTTTTGACTTTCTGCGATGGTCACTCTGTTTATGAGAAGAAAAAGGATAAGGGAAATATATTTAGTCAGATTATTACCTTCACAATTACATCAATTCTACAACATGGAGCCCATGTTCGTGGCGGTGGTGATGATGTTTTCGAGAATCGGTCTAAGTTTGCACGACGCACAAGGCTTGGGTCATGAATACTCGATTCAATCTACAAGTTGATTGATTAGCTGAGGGCACTAGAGCATGAGTGACATTTCCATGGCTCAGACTGGCGTCAACGATGCCATTCCTCTCACTCTCTCTTTCCCTCTCTCTACATCCCTCTCTGTCTCTCTCTCTTTCTCTCTGTCTCTCTATCTTCTCACTACATTTTTCAACATTTCCCTTTACATGCTTCAGTCCCAGTAGAGAAGACTACTAAAAACTAATCTGCATTCTTGACTCTCCCTTCCAAACACTTGCCCTCTCATCCATTTCCTCGTCTTTGGGAAAGAGAACATTCCAAGAGTGCAATTTAGTTTTTTCCTTCCTTTCTCTGCCCTTTTTTCTTCCAGCATTCTTTCCTCTATTTCCTTCGGGGAGTTAGCCATTCTACTCAAGCACTCATTAAAATGTTTAATTTCCTAATGTGCTTCGAAGAACCTTCTCAATAAATTAGGTTGATGGAGCCTCACAAGGACTGAAAATAAAAAGGCAACAAAGAATTATAGCAATTGGCTGAGTGAAGTGAAATGAAGGATGAAACTGGAGGATGAAGACGAAAGGAAAGTAGAGAGTGGCAGCAGATGTTTCATTCATTATATGTCCTAGCGGAGCTCGGATAATCTTGTCTTGCTGCATAAATCCAATGAGAAGAGCGAGTGCAAGTGGCAAGATATCAAGGATTCCAAACACATCGTAATACCTTCAACATTCAAATCAGAGACACTGCATGCAGGTACCGCGGCGACTGCTTGAACCAGGCGATCTGCAAGTGTTCGTGCGAGGTGGACCCGGCCAAGCCGGCCAAGAACGCCTGCAGCAAATCGGAGAGATGCGACTGTCTCCGAATCAAGGAAGGCTGCTCCAAGCTGTGCGCCTGCAAGCAGATTTGCAAGAACAAGGCAAGAATCTTATAAAAGACGCTTTGAATTGGAGGAGGGAAATTGAAATGCCATCTTACAGGAGCCTCCGAAGAAGGTGTTGAAAGTGACGAAGCCAGCACAAGGCTGCCAGTGTGCGAAGAGCAAGAAGCAATGTGTGAAGAAGGAGTGCCCCTGCCGCACCGTCTACGAGTTCTGCTCCAGCAGGTTTACTCTTTCCTCTTACCACACTATTTATTACTTTGCACTAGACAATTCTTTTTCTTAGCATTTGTATTCGCATACCAATTCCATTCACAGTTGCAAGTGCTGCGGCGACTGCACGAACGGCCCCTCCAAGTTCCACGTCCCGAAACACGTCCAGAGCTGTTTTCTCGAGCATAAGAACGAGAGCAGTGGACTCATTCTCACCCTTATAGGTTAGCTACAAGAATAGAGCTAGCGAAAGACGATGTTGAGTCATTGAAGTGTTGAATGAGAAAATTACAGGTGAAGACTATATCTATCGCGGTGATTTCTACCACGAATCGAAGAGCGAACCCCACGTGGAGGAGCAGCTTGTCGCTGCAATCTACGACCTCATCTCCAAGTACAAGGTGGTGTGGATTGAATTGAAATGCTGATGATTGAAATAATGGAAAACTCGTGCAGGTTGACTTGTACGAAATCGTGATCTTCGTATCGAAGAGCCCTTGCTTCCACCAAGACTGCGATCCCAAGTGTGAGGTTGTCGACGAGTGCAGAAGCAACAAAGCATGCGCCAAGCTGCTCGGCCTCCTCCTCTCCAAGGTACAGTCAACTCGGACTCAGATGCGGACATCTCTGTTATTACCTTGTGTTTAGGTGAGGAAAGAGCTCAGCAAAGTGGATGTCAAGATGACCGTCAAGTTCTTGTACCCGCATCTCAATCGAGGTGATTTGTACACGAAGCAGGGCATTCTCTGCATGCTCCAAGCCGGAATTAAGGTTTCGTCTTGTTTTTATAGACTATCTCTTCGCTCATTCACTTTAAAGATTAGGATGAAACAACTTCCAGGTGGAACCGTTGCTAATGAAGGATTGGTCAGCCATCATGGACTGGACACCACATGTCGATCATAAGGGAGAATACCTCCAGTTGTGGAACAATCACAACCTCGATAAGGCATAAAATTGTTTTTCTTATTTTGTTTTAAACATGACTTTCGCGTTACCGTAACATGACTTTCGTTATGTATATTTGACAGTCAGCCATTTTCGACTGCTCTTTTCTAGGCGGTGGCCCAGTCGCAGTCCTTCATCAATGAGTGTCGCCGGGCCCTCGGCCTCTCCATGAAGTTCTGGGTGGCCGAGATTCACGAGATTGTCAAGAACACCATTCTGCACTACTCAGAGATCCGTGTCAAGTGTGGCGAGTTGAATGACGCCCTCAAGCAGGCAAGCGTTTACGCGTTCCTCTGCATCATTCCAATTATCATAATCTCAATAATAATAATAATTTGCAGTATGCCATTACAATTTATAGTCAATCAATAAACGTGAATTTCTCTGTTTCAGCTCGACTTGACAGCGACGCCTCACAAGATCCGCTCGACTCCGTCGAAGCGGCGTTCCTTCATCGACATGCACGAACTGCGCGACAAGCTGCTGCTCCGCTCGACCGACCACTCCAAGAAGAATGGCAGCAACATGTCAGTGGCCAGGTAACGCCGTGAGACGCTTCGCTCTCCTTTTGCTTCTTTCTTTCTCTTCCCTCCCCACTCCTCCTCTTCCCCATGCACTCTCCCCTTTCCTTTCCTGGCAATCCTCTGTTGTACCGTCCTGTGGCATCTAGGCAAACAATCCGGCCCGTGTTGTGCACACCTGTTTCCGTTTGTTGTTGTGCATAGGAGACCAGCAGGAAGAGAAGATCTTCTCTCTCTTTCTCTCTCTCTCTCTCTCTCTCTCTTTCTCTCTCTCTCTCTTTCTCTCTCTCTCTCTCTCTCTCTCTCTCTCTCTCTCTCTCTTTAGCGACGACGCCCACGCCCAGGCCATGGTGGCCTCGTTCTGCGGCCGAAGCTTCGACGACGGCGAGACGAACGAGATCGCCGCTCGTATCCGGAGAGCCACGGCCAACATCAACATGGAGATCGAGACTCTCCTCGAATTCCTCACTCACAAGGGAGCACTCGCTTAGAGTCGCCCGTGTATATAGTACTTTTAGGCTCACTCTTTGAAGACTAGGTCAACTGAATTCTTATCAATCGACCTTTAGTCCATAAACATAAGGTCCGTACTTGCTTTATATTACGCTAGCAGGGCAGCTCGATCGACTATCAAGCGACCTTTGTGGTTGTGACTTTCCCGTAATAGTTGTGAGCCAAATAAAGATTCTAAACAATGATCTACCTATGTCTTTTTTACATCGTAATTTAGGATACTCAGGATGCATTTCTCCGTATTTAATTATTGTGAGTTTTCTTTCTTTTTCCGACTGTGACTGCCCTAACACTCAATGTCAGCTGAATGATCTCAAGACGATATTAACATTGTTAATTCAACAACACTTCGCTAAATTTCTTATGTGTTAAGAATTCTTTTTTAGTTTTTTTTTTCTTTTACTCAATGGCTCGTCGTTGTTGTTATGCTGCCGAATGTCATCGAAATTACCTTTATATTAATTATTATCTAGGCATGCATACTTCGTTAGTGAACAGTAAACTTGTAAGCCTTAAATGTTTTATAGAACAGTATTTAAAAAGAACATTCATTGACAAGAGATTTCGAGGCTGTGTCATAATCTCTATTGAGTATAAATTGCAAACGCCTTTTGGTGCCTCTTCAGGTTCTTATTTCATTGGCAAGTGGGATAACAAAGATTACAAGTTTAAGGCAAATTTACTGATGAGATTTTTTTTATTAAAAAAAATTATGCAGAAATCTAAATCAGCTAAATTTGCTCATGATATTTTATACATATACATACGTATGTGGTCTTATTTTAACTTGTTTATATAGGTAGGAGCAGAAATGAAAAGCTGATCTTTATCATTTATTCACACAAGATTAGGTAAAACGAAGGTTCTAAATTCGTTAACAAAAAATCTTCAGTTGACAATTAGAGCTTCTTCTTAATGCCAAATTTCGTAGTCGACTTCGTGTATGAGATATGAATGACTTCATGGGGACCGGTATCAATAAAATATATTTCATCAGTCTGGTAAAAAAAAGCAAGCAGAATACACGTAGTGCAGTGGGCATCTCTCTCAAGGATGCTCTCGTGACCTTGGGAAGGAGGTTTTTCATATGGGGAGACTCAGCACTTTCCGCAACTCTTTTTGCAGTTTGAGATCATATAGTCTTCGAATGCAGATTCTAGACACATTCCCGCGCGGGCCCAGCGGTCACACCAAGAGCGACTGTCACTGCAGGTGTCCTGCGAAAGTTGCATCTGTCTCTCTCGTTTCTTCGTCCCTCTCACTTTCTGTGCTCTCTCATGAAATGTTATTATAGAGTACCCTTTGTCTATTGGCAAGTCTGACATCGCATTGTCCGCAGCTTCTCGGGCAGTTCCTCTGCATGAATCGTCGAGAGAAACGTGACTCGCAATGGCCGGCTCGTGACATGAAATCACAGTCAAATCTTCGGTCCTTGCACGAGGAGGGGGAGGGAGTGGCGGGTGGCCGAGTGCTCGGCCGTGTTGTGTGCTCCGGCGTTGCATCGACAGATGACGAGATATCTGAACATGGAAAACATCCTTTTGATATTCCATGTTAATGGACATCACGATTTACCTATCTTTGGACAAGAGTACAGCTTGTTTATCTTGGCGATGTCGTTCTGGCTGAAGCCACGTCGTTGGCCAATGCGAGCGCCTTCTTCCAGTGGTTCAATTGTCGCGAGGCCATTCTAAATGCCATCAAATCATTCAGAATCGTATCTGTAGAAATGAAACAAAGCCGTAGTGGAATGCTGCCAAACCCGGCTGAAGGCAGTCTTTGCGTAATGCATTATAGATCCGTAGTCGTATTTTGTGCCGAGGTGATCAATCATGCTCAGCGAGTATTTGTCGAACTGGTCTGTAGATGCAACGAACACTTTTATGACTGCTTTTATGTTTTCACTTGTACGCATCGTCAAGTCGCAGTTTACATACTATGTACGATGACTACGGTTTGCAACCCGGAACAAGGCTCGTTTTGAGAAAGAAAGTCTATCCGAAATTAAGAAAAATATACTTTATGGACAAAAGATTCATTCATAGCGTTAACTTATGTTTGCATTTATGTTTAGCCATATCAGGCACAGAGTTGTTTATCTCTGCAATCCTTTCTGCGTCCTTTGCAAACTGCAAGGATATGGCTTCATGAAATGTGCCGTTGTGAGATGAGAGAGAGAAGAGAGAGAAGAGAGAGAGAGTGAGCGAGAGAGAGATAGAGAGGAGAGAGAGAGAGATGAAAACGTGTCGCGTCGCGTAGCAACGCGCTCTCAACAGACCACCACAGATGCTATTTTGCGGCTGCTGTTAATAATAATAATAATAATTTTGCGAATTTCTTTTTGAGGTCAAGGTGTACATGACAACGCGAGGTGTAAACAGTATGAATGAGTGTGCAGGCGTACCCTGTAATCCATTCTGGACGTTATCCCAGTTGATGCGGACGTAGTCGTCTCGGTCGGCTCGGCCTAGAAAGAATCACCTGATAATTGGCATCTTGTGCTTTTTTTGTATTCTAATAAAAAAAAATTTGGCATGAAAAGAAATTCTCTTTCGTGACTGGCATGCATCCCGTGTGTTTTCACTGACTCTGTTCGTGGAAGAAGCCAACGCTGTGCATGAGTTCATGGATGATGATCCCCTTCTGGATGCAGCCATCGCCCAGACTCACCACTTGGCGGCCTCCTGCAAATCTCCCTTTCAGCCCTTTCTTCAACAACAGCTGCTTTTTCAGAGCCACTAGTGTGATTAGTCAGCGCTCGCTAAAGCTGATTCAATAAAGACAAGAGAAGTATGAGAGAAAGAGAGAAAAAGCGAGAGAGAGAGAGAAAGAGAGAGAATAAGAGAGAAAGAGAGAAGTAAGGAAGGGAAGAAAATGTGAACATAGACTAGAAACGAGGTAGTATCGAGCCATGGGGAGGAAGAATAGAGAACACGTTGTTGATTCGCGTCAGAGGGAAATGCGATGACTCAGCTGGGCATTCGAAGCAGTGTAATGTGTAGCTACTAGCTCGGCAAAAAGAGCAGAGGTGAAAGGCGACTTATGATAAATGCAAAAGGAGATACATAATCATTAGCATTCGGGAAGAGAGAGAGAACCTGTCCTTCCGACGAGAGAATAGCAGCCATCGTCTGGCATGATGTAGATGTAGTCGCCATCCCTCGGAGTGCGTGCCGTGAAGTTGATGCAAGTCACCTTCGCGTACTCTTCGATCGCATCCGCTATTCGGGAACGACTGGCAAAAGAGTAAACGTAGAGGTTTTTCAAAGCTTCATTTGCAAAAGAATATCTCTTTTTCATCGTATACCATCTGTTTATAAGCTTCAGGTTGATCATCCAAAAATTTGACATTTATTGCCATAAGTCGCCATAACTTTCACTGTGCACAAATTTTATTCCGTTGTTCTCAACGCCATTTGGAGTGCAGCCACTCAGACTCCCGCTATAATCCAGTCTCTTTGTCTCTCACTGCGAAGAGAGAAGAGCAAAAGGTCTGTTGCTCGTGCTCGTTGATGAGCTCACCACTCAATCTGTCACTAACACTACACACGCTTCTCATTCCGAATTGGAAGAGTGAAAGAGAGTTATGAGAGCAGTCTAGAAACCAGAGAGAGAGAGAGAGAGAGAACGGTTTAGCAAAAGCTATAGAGATGACAAACGATGAGAGTGCGAACAAGGCAGACCAGGCAATATCATAGAGGAAACAGGACAAAGGGAACGCTTCGGTTGCCAATGCTTTCGAGGGTTTAGAAGGAAACCAAACACAGGGCAATGCGTTTCACCTCTACTCTACGATCCACGAGAACTAACAAAACGACAAAGATGGAAATTTCCATGAGTCGTAAGAAAAGTCTCATGGAAAGACGTTGTTATCTTTAACAATCCGGCCGGAAGCTGATTCATGGATGCTAACCTCAGTGACGAGTACTGTGAAGAAATGGCATAGGGGATCCTGGCCTCGGGCCATTTCAGATATGATTGTCTCACTGCGTTTCGTTGCACGCCTCAAGTACAAACAGGGTAAGATGGCAAGAGGATGCATGTCTTTCGAGAAATTACCTGCTACTAAAGTTGCAGGGGCGTCGCCAACGAAGCTGCGTATCGTGTGCGAGTTCAGGCCGTTGTTGGCTGAGAGAAGAATACATCATCACATTTATTTTAACTTGAACTCAATTATTTAACGATATCTCGTTATATTTCCATGTAATGTTTCCAATTCACTTCATTCTTGTTTGGTTGGCATACGAAGGCCGGTGAGACTGGCCATCGATGGCGCTGATTGGAAAACAGTGGCTCTTTGGTCGAGAGAGGGACGGATGATCAACGAAAACATTGACTCGATATGTGGATGACACACTTTCGTAAGGGGCTCCCCCGGTCTGTTGTGGGCATGTGAAAAGGTGAAAAAGTGTGGAGGAGGAATTGGAAGAGATTACTGATGAGCTGACAAGATCGAACTAGGGGAGAGAGAGAAAGAGAATGAGAGAGAGATAGAGAAGGCAAGAAAGAAGAGTAGAATATGGAAGCCAATGAAGTTGCTCACGGCGACTTCTCCCTCCAACCTCTGAGCACACAAAGGGAGGGGTCATAGATAGCCCAGCACAAAAGGATTCTGACTCTGCACTTTTAGCTGCAAGCGTGTCTGCCTTATCATCGATTATGACGAGAATACAAAAGAGCAAGACTAGATTGATCTAAAGTGCGGAGCTCAGATTCACATCTTGAATAGGCTTGATTCAAAGCAACACGTCAAGGCTTGGCTATTGGCTAACCGGAATGATGGAATAAAAGTTGTGAAACGGCAAGAAGAGTAAGAGTGCCGACAGATTTGCATTTGCATGAATAATAATACTATCCCAACTCATCATTGAAACGCGACATTTGCCAACCATAAATGTTTTTTCCCGTTTCCTTCGTGTGTTTTAGATATGCAGGCGACAAGTGAGCTCACCTAGTGAACAAAAAGTAAAATAATTGTGAATATATGTGATATATAAAAAGGAGGAACCAATGTCTCCCTCGAATCGTCCAGAATGGTACATGGCAGAGTCATCAATGTCTTCCTCTTCCTCCACAACTTCTCTCTTTGCCCGGGCGGCTGCGAACTCTTCGTCAGTCAGCGCCGTTTCTGCTTCGAGAATCGTTCTGTCGAAGAACTGCAATTAAACTCCCTTTTCATCTTGTTCAAATCATATTGTTTGAGCTTGAAAGATCATTGAAAGATTGAGCTCAATTATAGAAGGTCTATTTTAATTAAATATCATTTTTACTTTACGTGTCTTTCTTAGATATTACGCTCCGTATTGTATCATCAAATGCACTGTGTACTTTGAAGAGAAAAAGGCTGGATAAATGGTGGCAGAAGTAAGAGAGTGGAAAAGTGCTGACTTCGTTGACATCCTTTGTACGCGTTCCTATGGCAGCGTTGCATCTCGGCGCACTCCAAAAGAGAAGAGCGACGGAAATGAGGAAAAGAAGCCGGGGACAACGCATATCCCACGACTGACCAGACTGATATGAGAAGGCAGGGGTGGGCACCCGTTAGGTCACCTGAATCACCACGGATTACGCTGTTTTCGTAAGGCGGGATGAAAAGATAGAGAGTGAGAGGAGGCCTCCCGAAAGAGAAAGAGACTCGAGCACACCACCCACCCACTATGAGGCACTCCGCTAGGGAGGCGGGCCCAATTCTCTCCCTTCCTCGTTCAAAAGATGCGTGACCACTGGATGATTTGTGTGCTTTTTGATAGCATCCTCATTTTCAAAGATTGTTAAAGTAGACAAGTTGAAGCTTGTCAGATCGACATCGACAGTTTAGTGAAGGAAGGCCTAGACTCATCAGAATTTTTTCAATTAATAAATCTATTATTACTATTAGTTTTGTTTTCTAACACTTGTCATTAATAGAGTGAATATAATAAAACTTGACCAATGAAGAGCAATATTAAGATCAATTAGCATAACACTTTCAATGAAACATTAGTTATTAATCGCAATTGAAAAGGAACCACTTGGAAGTGTTTGCAGATGAAGAATCATCATGTCACAGAAAAAAAGGCTCCGAATATAGTAGTGGTTTTTTTTCTCGAAAAAGTTGAGTTGAATTAGTAAACGAGCCTATATTACTCGTATTTATTTGTTACTGAAATGATTCAAGAAGCAGATGGCATGAAGAAATTCGACAACAAAGTAAAAGAAGTCTGAAAGTTGTTCTGTCCCTGTTTGAAAAGCAGTGGAAATGGCTAAATCCAAAGGTCTCAAACTTCTGAGCTGTATTTATTTAAAGGATGGTGCTCAACAATACTTATATGTGATTTCAAATTGAGACTGCACATCCAGCACTCAGAGATGACGAGAGAAAAAGCGAAGTCTGGGATTTCTGGAAAAATTGGATGAGCTTTGGACAACAGTTTACATGGCAATCCTCTTTATCGGAACTATCACCGGTTGAAAGTTCGCGGTTTACAAATTGATAAAAAAAATGTAACTGGTTTAGAAGAACCTCACAGGCGCTGCTCACTGCATGCTCTTCCACTCGCCGTTTACTCGACAATTACAGCGAACATATTTGTTTTTTCTCTGGTTTGTAAATAAACTCGCTACACATATTTAAATAAAATTTCGATTGAGATGCATCTGCGCTAACTGCCACTTCTGCGGTACGGTTGTAGGGATAAAACCGCCATTGCCCGGATGCTGTGAACGGATTTATTTTAACAAGAAATGTGCATACATGTGATTCTTTGAAAACATGATGAAGCATTTGAATTACTCTTCCAAAGCGTTTATAACAATTTTTTTTAAAATTTTCCTAATTACAATTCTTAAGCCAAAATTTTCACATTCTTCGATTTAGCTTCGTGTCTCGACTGCATATGGCAGCCGCTTTAAACAGTCTAGCAGTTTAAAGCGGCTGCCATATAGTTGAAACACAGTTGCCTTTTGGCAGCAATGATGATGGCTTACCAATCAATTCAACAAGTCTTCGCCAGTGGAAGACGAGAATGCGGCCGTCCCTGAATGCCATAATAATGAACAGACAAAACATTCCCGCAGAATACCTTGTGATATGAGTAAGGCTCCGATGAGTCAGTGGTTACAATAAAAGGAGCTGACACCCTTTCATGAACACTTTTTCTCATTCTTCTGCTTTATTATTGTTGTTATTGATTTTTTAGGTCTGCGATAAGCAGAATATGTGCGGTGCATTCTCTGTGCCACTGTTTCTGGTACTCGCCATCGCTGGGTTTCAGGTTACTTTAACGAGAAATTATCACAATATTTATCCAATTACTCAAAAGCCTTATTCCTTACTGTAGTTGAGCCAAAGAACTACCCCTGGTTCAGTTCTTGCAAGCGCTGCCAGTCAACGATCTACTCCCACCAAATGACATTGCCAGCAATGAGCCTCCATGTAGAAGCTTTCCTTGCTTCGGACCTGTTCTTCGCAGCAAGCGAGCTACCGAAACCTGGACTATGATAATTGGGCTATAAATACTATACTTCCAGTCAGAAAAGCAGGCAACGACGCGGCCAAGAAAGCCAAGGACGGGCTTCAGGATCTTGGAAAGGCTGCATGCAAAATTCTGTCTCTTTGTTAAGGAAAGGAGATCACATAACTTTGTGATATCCTACATATACGCCGAAAACTGCAGATGAAATAAAGAACTGGTTCTTCGTGCTTCTTCGGAGTTCCTTACAAAATTAGTCATCACATTACTGTTCGACAAACGAAGTTGAATCATTTGAAAAGACAAAAATGGAGACGTATTTGGATTTCATCTCCATGATTTGACAGAAGTCCGAGATTAGCATCTCGGACATCTGTCAAAAAACTTTTTCCTACACAATATTATGCTATATGCCGAAAACTGCAGGTGAAATAACGAAATGGTTCGACTGACGTCTTCGGAATTCTTTAATCATCACGCTGTTGTTCGACTTATGAAAAATAACGTTACTATAAAAATGCGAAAATGATATTGATAGGCTCCAAACTAGCTGTTATCTAGGTGGAGAATTTGACCTCAATCCCGTTGTGAGAGACTAACAATGGAAAAGTAAAGGTCACACTGAAACGAATGCAGAAGCTATGAAAAGATATACATATCTCTGTATATCGTCATTTCTACAAGACAGACTTTTAACAGAAAACTTCATTTGGCGCCCAACAAATAAGCTTTTATTGACAACGTCTTGCTTCTCTACAGGATTTATTCAGGCTCGTCTTTTATCGAAAATTGTTGGTATATTTTCCTTTTAAAGGAGATCTAAGGCGAATTTAATAGTGTCTTGTTTTTTCGACTTATTAGGTCGGCTTGAGCTAACAACGCTTTCAGTTCTTGCATGCGCTGCCGGTGGCTAGTGATCACGAGACCGCGCTGGGAGCGGGCTCCCTGGGAGTGCGGTATCTTAGACGAGAAGGATCTCAGTGACCATCGCGAGGCAATCGGAGACTTATTTGGATGACAGCATCTCGGATATCTGTTAAACCCCTTTTTTTTTTACAATATTATGCCCTTTCTCTCTCACAATTCGAGCTCATATCAACTGTCAGATTTGCAAGAGAGCTTGCACTTTAGAACAACGAAATAATTTCGTTTGCCTTAGTTTAGTTCTTTTTTGATTTTGCAGGTGGAGGACGTTCGCGCCGGCTCGCTGTCGGCCGTGCATCTCCGGCCGGGCGACATCATCAAGGCCATCAACGACAAGGCCATCGCCTCCATCTCCATGGCCGCCGCTTACATCCAGTCCTCTATGAAAGAGCGCAAGTAAGGGTCTCTTTTTCAGAACTCTAATATTTTTACAATATAAAATAAATAATAATTTTAAAAAATCTAAAAAAAAAATTTATCTGTTTAGGTTCGTTGAGATTCTGGTCGAGTGCTCGGCCGAGCAGAAGGGAGACGCCATCGCAATGCCAGACGACGTCGTCAACATTGCAGAGAGACAGGCAGGAAAACATTTGAATTTATTTGATAATGAAAAATTTAAATCTTTTAGAGTCCAAACAACTGCTTGGACTCTAAAAGAAACTATAGTCAAGATTTGTACTCATTTTCTGTATTTGTTTAAAAAAGTATTTCTTGGATTGATTGATGCATTTCTTTCAGATTGATTTCATCAAGAGCGGCGGAGCCGCAAGAATCGCCCTCGTTCCGCTTCTGGCGAAGAAGACGACGCCTGCGGACGCGGCGGCCGACCGCGTCCGCCGCCAGTCTTTCGTGGAGGGAGGCGTACAGGAGGTTGACTCTTCTTCTTTTTCTCATTTCACAGGTCTTTGAGGGTTTCGAAACGAACACAATAAAATAAAATAAAACGCAAAAATATAAATATTTCTTTATCAACAGGTCCGCATCGAGAGCGACGTCGATCCGGCGTCGCTGCGGTCCTGCAAGGGCGAATAGGACAAGCCCACTCAAGCTAGCCCCGCCCTACCGTCCCAAGTAGAAAACCCATGTTGCCCCTTGTCTTCTATCAATTTCTAGAGTGTCTTTATAGCAATAAAGTGAGTTTTTGTTAGATAGTTTCACATTTCAATGGACAGAGAATACACAAAAAAAATATGCCGGAAAATATAAAACGTTCAAAAAATATAAAGAAAAATGATGACGAAGATTTTAACAAAGAAATAGATGTCAACAAATTCGGAGTTCCTTAATCATCAAAATGTTGTTCGAGTTATGAAAAACGTTACTATAAAAATATGAAAATAATATTGATTCGCTCCAAAACTAGCTGTTCTCAAAATGGTTGGAGAATTTGAGCTTAATCCCGTTGTGAGAGACTAACAATTGGATGGAAATGTCAAGAAATAATTCACACTAAAACGGATGCAGTAACTATGTAAAGAAATGTCTCTGAATATCGTCATTTCTACAAGACAGACTTTTAACAGAAAAACTTCATTTGGCACTTAACAAATAAGCTTTTGTTGTCAACATCTTGATGTGTGTTTCTCTACAGGACTTATTCAGGCTCGTCTTTTATCGAAAATTGTTTGCATATTTTCCTTTTAAGGTGGTGTGTTTCGATTATTCTGTATATTGTTTCTCTTTATTATGTTACAAGATTTCTTGTTACAAGAGTATGAAAGCGACTGAGTATCAAAAAAAGGAAATGGAAATTATTCGCACAGTTGGCAGATATTTGAACAAGTGAAAATATACTAGTGTGATATACAGATATACTAGTGTGACAAATAGAAATGAAGAGGCAAGCGAAACGAAACTTATCCCACTACTACTCATGCATACATCGCTCTCTTCACAAGGATGGTAACAGACAAGAAAAGAATAC
Source organism: Allodiplogaster sudhausi (assembly GCA_945643635.1). Classification (NCBI taxonomy): domain Eukaryota; kingdom Metazoa; phylum Nematoda; class Chromadorea; order Rhabditida; family Diplogasteridae; genus Allodiplogaster; species Allodiplogaster sudhausi. The sequence continues at coordinate 4,012,484 of CALZFC010000009.1, forward strand.
TCTACTTCTTATGGTTTCTCCCACATCAGTTAGAGCTACTTACTGTCATAACCTGATATCTATATCACTTTCTCTCTCAGTGAACAGCAAAGACAAGACTAAGATAAAGGTTTGGCAAAAAATGCTTTGGTGCATTCTTTTATGGTTTGCGTAAGGAAAGTCTGTAAAATATCACACAGAAAACGATGTGACAAGGGATGTCACAATTTGATGTCACAATAATGTACCGATTTTACGCCAGTACATATGTGTTCCACCCCATGTCACAATTTATGTTCCAAAAAATTGAGACCTCCAGTGAAACAGAAATGTGACGCGCCATGTCACAATTTTCGAGCGGTGGAGGACAACGTATCCCAGCAAAAATGTGACATTGCATGTCACAATTAGGCGACAGCACATAAATTGTGACATCCCCCCACCGTTAGCTCCGCCCCTTTTTCTTTCCCTCCCCCTTCATCCATTCTTCGAATTATTGATTCATTTAATGCAATATTATGCATGCCACTGGCATTTAATAACCAATATGAATCATTCATTACATTAATGAAACCTTCAAAAGATTACAGCAACAACTCAACACATTCACAAGAAAACAATAACATGTAAACACACTTACAATATAACAGCGCCGAGTTAAGATGAACTTGATCTACTTAATCATGATAAAATGACGTTACTGGTCATAAAACAACAAGAATTAATACATACTGTAAAGACTGTTTTTCTTAGAAGGATATGTCTATGTTACCAGTTACTTTCTGAATGAATCTTGGAAATGAAAATTCGATTGTTCTAAAATGAAAGAAACTTCTAACATGAAAGCAAGTTATAAAATGAAAGAAACTTTTACAAAGATGAAAGAATGTTCTCAAGTGAAATAAACTCAAGCAAAGGAAAATTTTGAAATGTAAGAGTCAACAAGAAACTGTGATCTAATGAGAACAGATGGCCTCTTTTCGGCCATAAGGGCCTCCAAATTGCGGTAGATGAGCCCTGCATCTCTTGATAAGGGCTCCGGAGTGCGGATGCGCTCGACCCAGCAGCGCGCATCGGTGCCAAGTCCGACTTGCGCTTGCGAGGCCGGGAGGGCGGCGTGAAGAAGGGCTCGCCCTCCCGGCCTCTATGATCGAGTCATCGGGGATGTCGGCTGGTGGACGGCGGTTACTGGAAAGAGAAAGAGAAAGAGAGAGAGAGAGAGAGAGAGAGAGAGAGAGAGAGAGAAGGTAGAGAGAGGTACTAGAGATAGGCAGCTAGAGAGACTGCGTGTCGTACGCTGACACTGCTTCCAACTATTATTCCTATTATAACGATTTTTCAAATGAAACAAAATATTAGATAATCAAGAATACATTAACAGAAGTAGCCTGTTGTACACAATATACGTTACCATAAAAAAAAAATACACACAAAGGCACGCAGCCAGGCCCGCCGCCACAAGGTCCGAGCGTCATCGAAGGCGCCAGCAAAGAAGCTGAGGGCCGAGGCCACTTCCATCCACTCCTGAATTAGATTCTACCTCCTTTATATATCATTAGTTCTTGATAAGAAAAAAAACCCTTGGTCAGCAAAAGTACTTTTGTAAAAGGTTTACCCCACTTAACAGTGAAATAAAGTTCATTCCTATCACAAATCTATCTAATTTCGTGACAGAATAATACCGGTTGGCGAAGGAACGCACAAAAAGCTTTATTTTAGAAAATAATGTGATTAAAAAAACGTCATAGGAACTTAGAAGGAATATGTCGTACCTTTTCTCAGGTGGGAAGGAAGGCGGAGAGAGAAGAAGCCGAACGCCCTCACCAGCTCGCCGTCCACCTGTCGCCCCGACTACTCCCGTCCTCTTCTTCGAGCTGGGCACGTTACTCGTGCTGAAATAAGCAACAATTTATAAAGTATTTATTACAATTTACAACAATTAAGGAAAGCACATTCCTATCACACATCTGAGCTATCTAATATAGGGTATGAAAGGCACTGTCGAGGACCCTGAGAACTAGGATGGGGAAGGAGGTATTGGACCCGGAAACCAGGGTGGGATTGCTAATTGATACTCAAAAACATGGCGAGGTAGGGCTTCGGGGAGGCCCCAAACCAGGGTGGGTACTGTCAAATCGACAGAATCTTTTTTTTCCCCTGATCTAATTTCCTGACAAATTAATATAGGTTGGGGAAGGTACGCGATAGAACCTTTTTTTAAAGAAAATAAATGATTTAAAAAAATACCAAAGGAACATAAAAAGAATAAGTCGCATCTTTCGAAGTAGGGAAGGAAGGCGGCACGTGAAGAAGACGAACTCCCTCACGAGTTCGCCGCCCACTCGTCTCCCCGTGGACTCCGGTCCTCTTCATGGAGCAGGCGCTGAAATAAGCAACAATTTATAAGAAATTCCGACAAAAGGAAACTAATTGGGGGGGGGGAATAAAAAAGAACCAGGTTAAGCCAGGGAATTTTGGACTACAGTAATCTCAAAGAGTACGGTACATGGAAACAAGTCTTGTTAATGCAATTATTTAAATCGAATCTTATATTACTTTTTAATATCAGGAATAATGTTATCAATAAACCAGTATCCTTTATAAAAACTAATAAAAATAATTATCATTACTAAGAAGCGTTAATTATTCGTCGTACCATTATTTTAATTTTTTTTTAAATACACTCTGAAACCGTAACGGCTGGATTGTGTTACGGTAGATCACGTAAAAACAAACATTGCCCAGAAAAAAAATTGTAAAAAAAAATGCAAATAATACCTTTTGGCTAAGAACATTATCCTGCTATAAAAGTTAAGAAAAATTATAAACGGGGATTAGGTAATAACAAATGAACAAAGAAAAAAGTTGGGAACAAACTTTTCAATGTGTGGGAAAATGATTTATTTTTACTCTAAGAACAATAAACGAACAAAACTTATTTAAAAGTCAATGTTGTGAGACGAGTCTGTAAAGTTATCGTACCTCGACAAAAATGCAGAAGCTTAAGCGATGAAGCTGCACGGTGCGCGGTTGTTGGGTGGATACGGCAAGAAAAGTACTGAAAATATAAAATTGCTGAAATAAGTATGCGAATTTCAACATGAAATATAAACGATAGTTAATGTACCAATAAAGAGAAAACATATTAAATATTTAAATTCGTTGGGAAGAATGATAGCATCAGCTATGAAGAAGGATCCACTTATGAAGAAAAGAATTAAAAGCAAACCAGGCTCGGATGTCAAAAGAAGTTGATCTTGCTGTGCGCGCCGCTGCGCTATCTCGCTCCAGCAATCGCAGAGAAGAACAGCGAGCCTGATAATAAAAGAACAACGTTGCATATTCAGCATATTTAATAATGTTAATGTTATTACTCATTCGTGAAAAAGGAATGACAAAAGTACTAAGGCATAAAAATTGCAACAGAAACTTGCATGAATCAGCATTAACAAATCAGCTTTTTACTCCCAGAAGCGGGATGAATAAGTTGAACGTTTTAATTACTTACTATTAGAAGAAGAGTCTCCAGTCATCCCTCGCGAGCGCAAAGAGCAGCTTCAGCTGCCTACGCGGCCCGGGACGACTCCCGCTTTCTAACTGAAACAAAAGAGCATAATAGCAACGCTTACACGTCATAAATATCATATCACAAAGCAATTCAATATTACAAACATGAAACAAACAAAAGGATAAGTTTTAAGTGTTTGTTAACCCGAGATTTTCTTTTGAAAATTAAACGTTCCGTTCAAATTATGATTCCGAATATTTTTCTAAACATGATCGAAAGTGGTACAACGTCACATTTTCTGTTCTCGCACCGCCTCGTCCCCCCTTGCCACCAAAATGTGACATTGGTTGTCACAATTCTCTTCGGCGGCCGCTTGCGTGTCACATTTTTGGTCACAATTTTGGATGGAACATTAATTGTGCGTCACATTTTTTTCTGTGTGATGACTGAATCTGATCAAAAATACAAATACCTTCGCGTTTTACATCAATTAATTAAAAAAAGTAATTGAAGTCTCATGTTACTTGTTGTCAAAACATAATATATTGGTATAGAAAGTCCAGTGCTATACAATTTTGTTGTTATCACGTTGTCTTCACTGTCTGAAGTAGTCGCCCCACTTACAGCACTCTTTGGGAATATACAAACAGATAAATAGATCACTGGCATTTTCTTTATTCTCGCTTTCTTGATAAATCTAAAAGAGGCTCTGATTTTAATCTCAATGTGCTTACAGTTGTTGATATATGTACAAGGTCTTTTATCGTTAATCTGTGTTCGAATTTCTCTTGTTCGAGGGCATTTATTTAATTGTTGTGTCATTATGCTTAATGTGAATAAAAATAAATAATTATATAAACAGCCTAATGAAATGCCGTTAGTTGTACTTTGTTGTCACATTATTCTTAAACAAACGTTTTGGCCCATCGTATATCAATAAAATAAATTCTAACTTAAAAGCTTTTTACGTCTCTCCTGATGGAACTGGTGCGTTCTCATCATATACTTAGGTCAAAAGGTTAGCATGTTATTCATTTCTGTAAGTATACGCTCTTGCGAGAATAATTTCTCCATTAGCAGACTAGCAATTTGAAAAAAATTTGTTATCGGCTTTCTTTTCTTCTCATTCTCTTGATTTCTCTCGTTTACGGTTGATCTCCAATCATCTCTCTTCTAATAGAGTATCTCTTCTCATAGCCAGACACGCCGCCTCCACACTCCTCTTACACATGATAGCATTGCTCAAAATGGAATGTTTGACCTTTAATCCCGTTGTTAGAGACTGGTAATTAGAAATGTGAAGGGTTAATTCACATAGCAACGATTACAGGTAACTATGTTATGATATATTTCTGAATGACGCCACTTCTGTAAGAAACGCCTTTAACATAAAACTTTAACAAATAAGACTTTGCTTCTCTGGAGAGTTGAATCAGTCCAGCCATATTTGTTATAAACTATTTATATACTTATTCCTGTCATTGGGTGCGTTTTGGTTTATTTCTTCACAATTTTCTCTTTATTGTATTACAAGAAAAGTATGCAAGCGACGATGTATCAAAAATATTTCAAATGCAAATTATTCGCACACTTCACAGACATTTGAATGAGTCGAATGAATATGATGGTGTGACAAAGAGAAATGAAAATGAAAGTGAAACGAATCCCACTACTACTTATACATAAATCCCTCTCTTCACTAGACAAGAAGAGAGTTCTCAACTTCGTATGGTCTCTCCCATTTCAGTTACAGCTACTAACTGCTATAACCCGTTATCTATCTCACTTTCGCTCTCAGTGAACAGTAAAGACAGGACTAAGATAAAGGTTTGGTATAAAATTCTTTGGCGCATTCTTTACGGCTTGCGTAAGCAAAGTCTGTAAAATAGGAATGAGTCTGAGCAGAAGTACAAATATTTTCGCGTTTTACATTAAAGAATTTCTATCGATAAAGTAACTGAAGTCTCGTGTTACCTGCTGTCAAAATATGAAGGTATAAAAAGATCTGAGCTGCCAAAATTTCGTTGTTATCCAGCTGCAAATCAATGCACGTTTTGTGCACAGCATGTAATAGTCGCCCCACTCAATGTACTCACCTGCAAAATCTGGAACCAGCTTGCTATCATTTTAATCACAAATGTGTCCGCGTGACAGTTTTGTGAGAGGGATATACAAGCAAGGCGGCAAGATTATAAAGAAGTAATTCAAGTTGAAAGGTGGAAAGGCTACCAAGATAGAAGCGGACTATTCACGTCAGAGAAGCCAATACTCACTTGGCTCCTGGCAGTTGCTAGCCGAAAGAAGTAGTGCTTATGACTTTATCAGTGACTGGCGCCGCCACTTTACAGATCGAGGGGAGAGATGGAAAGAGAGAAAGAGAGACGGACACAGAAAGAGAGAGAAGGGAGAGAGATTGAACGAAAGAGACAGAGAGAAGGGAGAGAGATTGAGCGAAAAAGAGAGTAAGAGATAGAGATTAAGAGTGATAATAATTAAGAGAAGAGAAACTAGTAATCTTCCGCATCTAGTGGCAGGTTTACTGCCTCCAACTGTTCAAGAATGCGATTGGAAGCACATGGCATATTTTAAAGCTTGCATGGATGTTGCTATAACTTCTAGCTTTCAAATAGATCTACAATGCGGAGCATCAAATATCTATGTCTGCAAGTATTAACACGGGAAACAGGTACACAAAAGGAGGATAATTGTAAAAGTGTAGACAAAAAAATTTCGTCCAATTTGCAACTAGTACGCCCATGCAGAGTAAATATCATGGCATGCTACAATGAAAAACTGTTTCTTGCGAAAGAAATAAAATCGAAGAACAAGTCTTTTCAATCGAGTCTTGTCAGCGGAAACGAGGAAATGACATGGGAATTGTAATGACCCGGTTTCCCTCCCTCCTTCCTCCCACGAATGACTAAATCGGCTGCATTAAAACGTCATTTCAGACTCATGAGTGGCGAGGAGCAACGCCCAACATAAAGAGTGAGTGTGTCATCACGCTCATTGTAGTGGTGCACAACGCACATTCGTCATTCTAGTCTGTGGCTTTCCGCCGCAAAAAGAGCAACGTATACAAAACTGATAGCAGAAGCACGAGAGCAGCGGGAGATTGAGTGAGAGAGCGAAGATGAGGCCGGTTTGTCATTGCGAAATCATGCACACTCAACACAACGAAACAAACGAACATAACGTAGTCATCTGCACATGTACATCTACATACATAGATCAAACCAAATATTACAATTGCTTATGAACAACGATCACATATTTATGGGAGGCAGAGTATGATTAAAATTCTATGAATAATTGAAACGGAATTGTCATGTGTAACAAAACGAAAATGAACGAGGAAGCTAACGCTGAAAGTGTTGTCAGTCTCACCGGGTGAGTGACTCTCGAGGAAATGAAAGAATACAGGAAGTGATGCGTGGAAGCGATAGCGGAGTATTACATGATATGACAGGACTATTCATGGCTATAATATTCTCAGCTCGTCCAGGACACATCGGTTGACAACTTGGTAATATTGTGCAGGAGTCATAGGCATATCAGAGAACAGCCAATGATCAGCCCATAATTCGGTGTCAACTGGACTGCAATAACGCGACAGTTTCACTAGGTGGGCCAATCTAATTCTGTAACATTTGATGATAGTTGATAGTGTCCTCAATTTCAAAAACTAAAATAAAATTACAGTGGGACTTAATAATCTCCAGGTATTCTCTTATACGCATTAGTGTTTTGTCTAGCAAGTTTACTGGTACAAGTTTTGGACCGGATGTACTGAGACCACCTCACAGTGTCGCGAGAGTTTCACTTCGTACTTTGCTCGATGAGAGTGGAACCATGGGAGGTCAGGAATGCGGAGTACCGCAGCTCGCTTGTTCACATGAAGAAGTTGCTCGTTGGTGGTGGAGCAGTCTGAGTCGGTAAAGAGAGCTGATGCAAGGAAGGACGGAGATCAGCCGATGCTAGACAACCCCCTCTCCCCGTTCCGCTCACTCTCTTCTCAGCCTTCTAAGAATGTCAAGTGATTAAGGGAACAACGGTGCTGCCTTCTCGTTTCAGTCACATTATTCGGATGCTCTTGAAACTTTTCGCGCAGAACATCCAAAGAGTCACTGCATAGAGATCAAACAAATAAGGTAGCATCACGTTAGAAATGGGAACAGAAAACAAGTCCGACTGGTCGTCTTACTCCCAGAGGTTGCGAAAGAATACGAAGAGGGAAAAAACGGGTTTCTTAGGTAGCCTTTGGTTTGCAAATTTGCTTCGTGTCCGCTTTGGATGATATCATGCATATTTGTGTTATTCGGTATTTATGCATGTAAATGTTTCGTAAAAGTGTGTTTATTCGTGACTCAATCAAAAGAGTTCCTACTATTTTTAGCGCTGTAAATCTCTGCTTTAATCCACTTCGCTTTCGCTTTTGCACTGCAGAGTCGAGAAGTGGGCGGAGTCTTCGGTGGCGCCAGTTTCTTTTCTATAAAGCCAGGCAATAAGAAGAAAGAGATAGCAAGGGATCTTCCACTCGCTTATCACACACACACTCTCGAGTTGCTTGTTGCAAGCAGCGACTCTCTCGCCGTCTCCTCACTCTCTCTGATCCACATACACTCTCGCTGTCGCTGCTGTCTCTCTGATCTACACACTCTCTGACACCGTCATGTTCCACATCCACTTCTACGCTGAGGACACCTCCTCCTACGACCTCGTACAGCAGCAGAGACGAATGCGCGTCTTGGGCGGAAGACTGGCGAAGAGGAATGAATCCTCGAGGCCCCTGCAACTGTAGCCAAGGCAGCCCGCAGAGACTCCCACAGTCTCTGCTCCTTCCTCTGTCCATGACGAGTTCTCTCTGCGAGTCCGTCGTCCTTTCGTGCTGTCTCGTCTCCTGTCGGGATCCAGGGGATCTACAGTCTCCGCCATACGCTCTCCAGCCACATCCACATACAAGCGACATCTCTTCCATCGAATTCCGTGATATTCTTGTACGATATGCTAGAGCTACACTTTGTACATACAACGTTTGTATATTTTTAGAATTTTTCAGTAGATAAGTTATTCAAGTCCATTTGCCTTTATTCTAACGAGGGAAGCCTCTTTCCATAACCCAGCCAATCGCAACCATAGTAACTTTATTTTGTAGAATTCCTCGAAAAATGAGTCTGAAACTATTTTAAAACTGCGGTTGGCTGGGTTATGGAAAGATTCTTCCCTTGTAAGCTTTAGCTTGAAATGTAAGTACACTTTTCTCTCTTGAATACTGTTGACATGCAGATCCAGTGCAAGCCTTGATAGACCTCAAATACTTTAATACGGTTGAATCGTGTCATTTTTTTAATGCTGTACATATGAATCTCACAGTTGAATTATCGAGCATAGTTTTGACTGATGAATTAGTGAGAGTATTATCTCTTTTACAATGTAAATATGCATTGTCTGTACATATTTATGATTAAAAAAAAACCAGAGCTAATAAAGCTTCAACTTGAACTTGCATATCATTGAAACTACAACCTAGAACCAATCAAAAAAGGAAGGATAATCAGCTACAACAAGTTGCAGATCATTAAAATAGCCTAGCGCTTGAATCTGATTTGAACCATACATGCTCTTTTAACTTACAAGTTTAGAAGTTCATAGTGCACAACGAGATTACTGTTAGACTTAAGGATGGTTTAACTAATTGCTATGAAGCAGAAAAGAAATGTTTGGTATGAGAGACTGAGGAATAGGCTGGCTCTTCTTTGCCATCCATTCATTGTAGTTTCCGCATGCGGAAGATTCCCTTCGCAACTTGCTCGAATTTCTTTTATCTAAGCCAAATGCATTGCATCATGTGGGTGGAAGGGCCCAAGCTGATCATGTGGCCGGTCCACATTCCTTCTCTTATTTGCTGGCAAAGAACCTAATAAGGTCACATTGCGAAGAAGCAGCGCTCATTTGGCAAATTGTTCTCTTTATTCATTTCGTGCTCATCCAGATCTTACATTGAAGGGGGGGGGGGGTGGGGGGGGGAATATTGTGAAATGATGTTTTGGAAATGCTCGATTTTCGCGGAACACGATCTTGGATGTATAGGAATAATCAAGGACGCCTCAGATGAGAAGGAAGAGGAGGGCGGATAGACGGGGAGAAGGAGGGACGGAGAGAAGGAGAGAGAGACGGAGGTGGCGAGGGAGGGAGAGAGAGAGGTAGAGAGAAAGAGGGAGAGGGAGAGAGAGAATGCAGCTATGATCTATTCTCACTCGTGACTTGTAAAGTGAAATGGAGATACAGTGAGCGAGATAAAAGGAAAGTAAGCGGGAAAAGGATGAAGACAAAGCAGCAAAGTGAGCAGAACTAAGAACCGACAATCTTCTCTCTTATCATCTGTCACTCTAGTAAGTTAATTGTCATGATTGATGCCAATTTTTTTGTTTGTACACATTTATTTTTCGTTCCACCCTAACATCCGAAAAAAAAGCTTCTTCAATTATATTAACGTAAGCGCAAATGGCAATTTGAGACAGCGGATTGCTCCCTCGGTAAATGTGAAGCAACGGTTTGCTGACAAAAAAAGAAGAACTCACGAGAGAATCTGCTATATTATAGCCTAAACTATCACTGACGTCGACACATCCATCCAATCAACATTCCCTCTCTCATTCTGTCCCGGACAGGCTTATCTCGGCCCTCTCTGGGGGTCACTCATGATAACGTGGCATTGGCATGGAATGTCTTAAATGTTTCACTCAGAGATCACTGCATCCACTTGTGGGAGGATGACTGAAGAGATACGAATAATAGAGATGTTTCAAGTTGTCCGGCAATGTTACGCAATACGGAAGATACAACAGATTTTATCAGAGAAAGAAGTGATAAAGCATCGTCCCACAACAAGGCGATGAAGTACACGCACATTGATACAACTCGTATTTGTTAATGGGAAGTCTCCCGCTCACCAGTTGACAACAAGTACATCACAACGACATATGGTAGAGCACGACAGTACACGGAGAGAGTGTGGAACGAGAAGGAGTGGGAGAGAAGGAGAAGGGGGACGGGCTAGAGAAGGCGATTGGCATGCTTGCGACGGTAGAGGCGTCTGCTGAAGGAGTCATTGGTGTGCATGGCAACGACGAGGAGGTCGGTGTCGAAGGAGTACTCGAAGAGCGCGCCACTCTCGCCACCCGTAAAGTGTCTCTCTACCAGAACGTCCCCGTTCAGGTCGAAACGAATCCGCTTTTCGAAAGAGTCGAGTGTCTCACCGATGAATTCCTTGCCGAGTTCCACCTCATTGAATGTGATGCACTTGGAAGACGTCCTCATCGAGTACGCATACTTGGCAGGATCTTCGGAATGCTGGAAGACAATCTCGGCCGGTCTCGGGTGCGCGAATCCATGACTTTCTGCGAGTGTGAATCGACCGAAGAACTCCATCGGAAGAGTTGTGGGCTCAACGATTGCAGCCGAGAGCATCAGAAAGAAAACACATTGAAGAGCGAGCATTTCTGAAAGCATGATAATTAATTAGGCACTTTTGAGGATTTACTAATGGGTTAAGACTAGTGCACTCTGCGGGGTAGAAAGAGCAGAATGAAGGGGGACACCGGGGATGCCCTGATAGAGTGTTTTCTACATCGGTTACTCTTTCTTTCTCTGCCGGTCACTCTCAGTCTCTTCTTGCCCTTTGGACCGGCACACCAACATGCATGCATCTCTCCTATCTTATCGAGATTGGAGAACAAGCTGCTAATGTGCTTCTGTTAATCACCACAATGAGTCAGTATTCTTGTGGGCGAAACAGAATTTGTATCTGCATTTATCGATGCTGTAATTTATGACGCGATTCTGAATTTTCATTAGTTCTCATTCCCGCCTTCTTTCTGCCGGGTATCAAAGGTCAGGCACTAGCTACAGTGGAGTGCGAAAGTGAGCGCAGACAGATAAGGACAAAGAAGCGAAAGTTTCTAATCCTTTCTAACAAAAAACATCTCCCATTTTGATCTCTCTCTTTTATGTCAAATTGTTCTAACAAACTAATCTAAACCTAACAAACAAGCAGATTCCTGTCAAAAGATATTCACTTGACAATGCATCATGCACATTGCAAGTATGTGCATGTATGTATGTACATACATACATATGTAGATATTTCAACTTTACTTCACGACTGTTGCTTGACAGTCACTTCATCTGTTTTTTTTAAAAGAAATTTTCGTATAGGTAATGGGCTCATGTCTTCGTCGAGATGTCCAGTACAGTAAAAAATTAATAACTGAAGTTCTGAAAGTGTCCCAATCATGCTGCTGCTTCATATTACTGTTCCATAATGAGTAATTTGTGGCCGATAGTATATCTTATGCGGGGGAAGAACTCCGATTTGCCACATACTGTCTATCATGTCTCCCTCAAGTGATTATTTGTGAGGAAGGCAACACATGATTTTATCTCCTGGCACCCTCAGAAGAAGCGCTTCTTATCAGCCGCTACCGCTATGAAGGTTTCACTCATCAAAGTTCACAGTAATGATTTTATTTTGCTAGGGTGAGGATTCAATATACAAATTTTCATAATTGAGAAATTTACAATTACATAGTTCCTTCATATTATTTAATTTCCATCTCCGTGCTTTCGTTTTGATATATGTACATATGTGCTTGAAAGAAATACATGCATACATATATCAAATCGGCAAATCTATGTACTCGACGTCCATATATTTCATTCCCGTTTTCCAGAAAAGCCTTCCTCAAGATACATATTAGTTCTGATTTAGGAGAGGCGATGGGTTCTCTATTGTATAATGGCAGTCAGGTGGAAGAGACACATAAATGTCGTGAATATGAGAAAGAAGAGAGGGCCGAGAGAGGAGCCTTGAGGCACGTACAACCGGAGCTGAGATGGAATCATCAACAACGACTGTGAAGTGTGCGGAGACGATCAACGGAGATGATTTTTTTTATCAGCAAGTGGAGATTCTTTCTTTGATATTGCTGCACTCGGAAAAATTCCCAAAAGACCCTTAAAGGAGCCAAAAACTCAATCTTGAATTCCTGGCTTTTTGCCTGACCGAAGGGCGAGAGTGCAAGTACGAGAGAGAGAGAGAGAGAGAGAGAGGGAGAGAGAGAAAGAGAGAGAGAGAGAGAGAGAGAGCGATGAGACTATAAATGGTCAGGAAGGTTAAAATAGATCACGGTTGAATTATTAAATTTTTCCATCTAGCATAAAAATCGATAAAATTTAAATTTTAAATGTCTTATAAAGTTTCATTCTCCCTACTCGAATCGCCCTTGGAAGGGAAAATTCCAAAAATGATAAATCAATGAAATTTATAAAACCAACAATATCTTCATATTTTCATTTACAGAAATCTGTAATGCACCTACACAAGCATGTACATACATATGTTAAATTCAGCTAGCCCATTAAGCTGACTAACCATAAGTTTGTACGAATCGTGACAGTGCCCAAGTGCGCAACTATGCCCTGCTCGCAGCAGTCCCCTTGCTCTCTTTACCCACAATTCTGTTTGCAGTTACTCTGTTATCTGTCTGAACGTATCAAGTGTTTTTACATGATCATATTTGCATATCTTCTTTTCTTTCATCAACCGCTCTAACCGAAAATGTAATGTCATATCGTGTACATTGCATGGCAGCTAGAGAGCAGCTTGACACTAGGTGGATGAAATCCGTTCCCCAACCACTTCTTGCTCATCTCAACACTTCTAAATACAGTTGATTGTTTCGTTACAGACCAATCACTCAATTTCTACGGTTGCATAAATTGGAATTTTTTCAATAATTAAAATATCCTGAAAATGCTTTCAGTATGGCTGTACTGTAGGAAATTACATAAATCGCTCGCCTGATAATATCTGTTTGTATTCGCGCCAAAAAGATTCAAATATTTTCTGCTAAGATACGGTAGAATATTGTGGCAAAAATGCACAGAACGAGAGGCAAGCGAGACAGATGATGTGAAAGCTCGGATTTCCATCCAGCCTTTTTTAACCAGAGCGCCAGCCGGTTCAACTCAAAGCCAACCTGGATTTTTTTTTTGTTACCACGTTTTAATTATATATTTTGGGCCATTTGGGCTTAAAATGTTTGGGCCGGAAGCCTGCAGGACCGGGCGGGATGGCTAAAAATTGGGCCAACCCTTCCTGAGGAGCAACCCCAAATTGCTACGGCTCGATCGGAATTAGAAAATTTCAATACATCGACTATTTCTAATATATTTTTATTATACAAGCACTTATGTAATATTGATGGGTGTTATTAATATTTATAGGTGCGTAGAAAATGGGCCAGGTCTGACCAGAACATTCCTATAGCGTTGCATGCTTTAAAAAAGAGCGGAAAAAAGTAAATGTTTCGAAGCCAGAGTGAGTTATCGTTCAATGTCATTTTGTAATCTGTTAAATTGAATTGCTTCCTTTATACATTTACTGCTAGCACTCTATTTTCTAAGTGACATGATCATTTTATGTATACCTATTTATGTATATATTTGTTACGCATCATCGAAGTTCTTTAATAGATTTATTATAATTTTTAAGATATAAAGAAAATTCTATTTTACGACGATCTTGGAAATTTGCTTGAAATTTAATAAACATGTTCGCTAAAATCCAATACAAGGCTGATTCAATTCTCTTCCATGAAATGTGGCAGCATTTGAATACTATAATATGTTCGTTCAGTTGCAAAATAGTAAAAATTTATAAGGGTAAGGGGGATAGGGATCGATGAACACATGTTGACCCATTGCTTCTGAACCTCGGAAGCGAGATAATCAGGTGTACGTGGGACAGCGAAGGGCGGCGAGATTGAAAAATATAACTAATTTAAATCTATTCCCCAAATATACAGCCAACAGTTTTACAGAACGCTGGAACAGCTTGTCAAGCAAAGAATGTAGCCGGGTTCGATGCTTCGATGAAGTATTCCATGACTAACCATAAGAAGATACCGAATTGCCGGCACTAAACCATTCAGCACAAATTGCGCTTCCGACTCGGGAATACCAACTTTAAAAAAGTAATTTAAACTGCCCTATCTGAATATTGAGTGAGTCAATAACATTCTGTATCTCCATATCTAGCGCAACAAGAGCGGTTATGGTCGATTACAATGCGAAGAGATCTCTCGCTGTACTACTCCATCACCATGTACAAGTTGCGGCGATTCTCGAAAGAAGTGATCAGCTATGACAATCTTTGCGTGTTGAAGCAATCTAAACAGCAACTCGTTCATGACTGCGCACTGAAATAGTTTTAGGAAACCAAGCTTTACCGCTCGCTCTCCCGCATAGGAGCGGTCGAGCTTGGTTTCCTCCTGCCTTGCCAGTAGTTGAATTGTAACTATTGGCAGCGTTCCCACGGTTCAAGAAGATAAACCTCGATAACCCTATCCCTTATCTAAAATATATATTTTAAACTGATAGAATTTGAAATTTGAAGCGCTTTATTTAGTTTATACGATAATTAAATCGTTATTACAAAGTAAACAGATACTAAAATGATATATTAAAAGAATTCATAAATCACAACTCTGTTCATCTTATTACTTAAATCAACACTATACCTATGTACAATTCAGCTAGCTAAGAGTTTAGCTGACTATGTCTGCACGGATGGCGATTGTGCAGCTAACGCCGAAGCAATGCCCTCCTCGCTGCAGTCCCTGTGCTCTCTTAACAATCAATTCTGTTTGCATCTCTCTGAATCCATCAATTGTTTTCAGACGTTCACTCTCGCACAGTTGCTTCATTTTTCCTTCTCCAGCCTCCCTTACAGAAAATATTATGCATATCTTGTACAGAGCATGCTGCCAGAGAGGAGTTTAACGCTCTCTGCATCAAAACCGAAATTTTCTTATTCGTTTAGTTACATACCAATCACTCAATTACTACAGTTGAATAAATTTTAAAATTCTCAATAATTAAAATTACCTAAAATGTTTTCATGATGGCCGTGCTGTAGGAAATTATTTAAATCACTCGCCTGAAAATACACGTTTGTATTCGCGCCAGAAGCACTCAAATATTTTTTGGTAAGATACGGTAGAAAATTGTGGCCAAAATGCACTAGATAGTGAGGCAAACGGTCCAGATTATGTGAAAACGGCTCAGATTTCCAAGGCCCTCTTTGAAAGGGGCTAGGGTTGCCAACTCAAAGCCATCACTGTATTTTGTGCTGTTATAATTTTGTTTTATAATTCATTTTAAGCCGGTTAGGCTCAAAAAATGCTTGGGAAACCTGCTGGAGAGGACGGCCTGGCACACATTGGGCCAACTTGTCACACTGAGGGCCTACGCCAAGTTACCACGGCTCGATCAGGTTTAGAAAATGTTTCTATTTCGTCATGTTTATTGAATAACGTCAAACTTTTCGTCTTATCTAATAATTAGGCTAATGAGCCGACTGTCCTTAATATTTATTGACCCGCAGAGAATGAGCCGTATCTGGGTAAAATTCTCAAATAGCCTTGTATGCTTTTAAAATAAAAAATATATAAATTGATTTCAACCCAATTATGAGTTCAATGAATTTTATGATCAGTATAAATTGGATAGCTTCCTGAAGGAATATTGACTGCAAAGCGCATGATTATTTATTTATTTTTGCAAAGCGCATGGTTATTTATTTACATATTTGTTATGTATCTTTTAATTCATTTGGTTGTTTATTCTAATTTTAAAGATACATAGATTGTTTGTGAATTAAACATTCTGCTTTATGGCGATCTTAGAATTTGAGGTGAAATTGATTATATATAGATGCGGATTTCCGCTTCGTGATTTGGTTCCTGCATCTTTGACTTCATTTTTGTTTATTAAAAAAAATGCTCAATAGAGTGAACTTCTTACATCATACACGAATTTCATCGAAATATGCAACTGTTCAACCATCGAATAAAACTGAAAGCCGAGTCTAAGAAAATACTCAGACTGGGAAGAACACGTAAGAAGGAAAAGAACAAGTAGTATGAACTCATATCAATTAAGACGAGGCAATCGATGAAGTCGGAGAACATCATAAGTATGGTATGAGTTGGCATGCGAAAGAGATGCTTCAAACACATTAAGGCAAAAGAATCGAGGAGATAATGTGTTAATTATGCAATCAGTTATTATGAATTCAAAAAAAAAACTACTCTGAGATGCGGGAATCATATACGACCGGGATGTTGAAACAACGTCGTAATCGATGATAGGAACATATGAAAAAGCATCTTCTTCTAAGCAACAACAAATAAATGCATAAAATGAAGATACTTATTCCCTGCTTTAAAGAAAATATTTTAATCTTTGAAAATCAGCTGAAAATAATAATCAAATCTTTGACAAATGGGATGTAATACTTAGAAACAAATTATAAATAAGTATGCATATCAAAATAAATATGTTTCTGTTTTAGAATGCTTCTTTAATCTGTTCGAATGGTCGAAGTGCAAGGTCAACTGGAAGATGGACATTGTACTTCTGAAGTCCTTCCAAGAGCGCGTACAATTCTTCGCAGCCTACATTTGCAAGCATTTCGTACTCGTGTCACATAAAATGACTAACTTCAAAATTCATTAAAAAAATATCGCACCTGTTCTACTGACGTAGCTCCAGCTGTAGAAGCAGCTTTCAACTACCTGAATTACATAGTCTATTCTTATATTCAAGAGTGATGATCCATGTACATATGTACAGTCTCGTCTTGAAAAAGATGGGCACCTGTCGTGAGCGAAAAATGATTCTCATCCAGGCGGGCAGCTTCTTCTGGTTGAGTGCGGCAGAGACGAAGGCCTTCCACTGGGCGTCCGGAGATCGCTTCAGGCGTGCGTGGGATTGGATGATACTTTCGATCGTTGAGAGGAGAATCTACAAGAAAGAAAGTCGATATGAGCAAAACAAACTTGGAAAACCTTGTTTATAAGTGCTTGAAGATAAGGAATACCGTATGAAAGTGCGAACCTGCTTGGAAGTGATGGACTTGCCGGCTACAGAGTCGAGTCGGAAGGACTGGCTGAGCCTGCGAACGGGGGCGTCACTCGCGTCGCCCATTCCCTTGCTGTCGTAGAAGAACAGCACCACGTCCCAGATGTGCGTTAGTTGCCTCGCAGACTTCCGTGCTAGAAAAGGATTCTCTGAATATGAATACATGGAGAATTGAGGGTCGGAGAAGAATGAACTGGAGATTCAATAGAAAGAAAGCAAGAGGAACAAGACAAACGTCGTGAATTGCCGCCGGCGAAGCATCCAATGGCAGATGAGCTGGGAGGAGGAGGAGCAGCCAGCGGTTGCATTCCATGCTGAAGAAGGAGACGGAGAGCGGGACAGAGCTGTTTCCTAACCGCTGTCACAACTTCTTCCTCACTGCGCTCAAACACATCCTGTAATCACATTTACGCATTAGGGTATGAGTTTAGAATTGCTTGAGGAGAATATGAAAGATTACGGACATCGTCGATTGGATCATGAACGTCTACTTCAGGCCGCTCAGTTGGTTCGACCGCAAATAAAGTATATTTGGAAAGCACCTCAATCATTTACTGTCAGAACAATAATTGAGAAACAATTTTAAAGAACTCAATTACCTGGTCAACTGCATCAATAGCAAGCTGCAAATGTGCTCTTTCGTCCCTGAAAAAGGAAACTAAATTTAAATTAAAGAGTGGATATAACTTTGTGATTTCGAAGAAATGACACTAACCCGTAATGCCGGCCCTTTGGTGTCTGCTTCAGCTGATTCTTTTGAAAGTGTGAGTTGGCAGAGAATGGTGGAAATCCGAAAAGTCCCTTTTTCGGCGTTGCGCGGGACGCATTTGCACCCATTGACTGAACAGCGACAAGAATGTGTAATCTCGAAAGATTACGGTTTCCTTGCCTTTACAACATCACCAGCCGCGGGAGTGGCGGCAGCGTTGTCTTCGTTCTCCGCTTGCAGAAAAGTGACGAATCGCTCCAAGTCAACAATCTGCGTCTGCAGCTGCTCAACCAACTGCTCCTTCGCTTTGAATGGATTGATCAACTGAAATGGAGATGAGTAACAGCCCTAATATCACTCTTCTACAACCTGCTGAAGAGCCTCGTCAACTTGTTTCTGCAGATCCGTGAGGTCCATTTCATCTACTTGGACATTCAACTCGATCTTCTCTTTCAATTTGTCAAGAACAGCTTTCTGCAATCAGTTTGGTACTTAATACACTGCACATAAAAATATAAGAAAATGATGAAATTTTTTATACAAACCTGTCGCTGGATGATGACTTTCGACGGTACGCCCCCTTCGCCAGATTCGTAGGCAAAATTTTCTAGTTCTTCAAGTTGGTCACGTAGTTGTTTAATGAGCTTATTCTGCTTCTCCTTTTGCTGTGCCATCACCTAAACTGTCCGTATGGCGAAAAACGTACATATAATATAGAAGATTAATTCTTGAATTAAAAAAAACTTTTTTCTTTACCTCAGCATCGCTCGAACTTGATGATCGCAAGCGCTTCAATTCGGACATGTCTGCACAGCCTTGAAAAGCGAAATCTTGCAGATCTTTCAGCAACTTCTGAAAATTAACATCAATTTATTACACGAAAATTGAAAATTCCAGTTGTGGTAGTAAAAAAGAGGTATTGAAAGATGCAAACAGAACAAGGAAAGCTAGAGGAAATTTAAAAAAAAAAAGGAATCGCATGCCTCCTTGTCATCTCCCTTGGCATCTCCAATCTGCTTGAGTCTGAACTGGACTTGTGCAAAGTGAGTGCTCAGCGAGAAGAGCGAATTGTTCAGTCGTTCTTGCTCCTCTTCCAGCTCTTTCACCTTGTGGCTCTCCGCGAAACTAACGGCACTGAAGTATTCCAGTCATTGAAAATTTGAATGAGCACAAGTAGTTGCATTCCGAAATACTTGAAGTTGCAAACCACTTGTTACCTAACGATCGTGTCGTCGCTGGAAGAGAGACGTGCTGAACGCCAGTCTTCAGAGTCGCAGATCGTACTCTCATCTAAACAAGTTTCTTTTTCGAAACCAATCCAATCTAAGATATTTAACGTCTGGGATTTCAAACAATTATAAAAATTCTACTCATTAATTCATGACAGATATGTAAATTGCTTAGCCAAATACAAAGGTTGGCCTTCTAGATTGATCAGAATGCGCCAGGAACCTTCTCCGTCGTATTCCCCGCTGCCGCTTGCTTTGAGGTCGTTCTCTAGCGCGATCAGGCAATCCATTCCATTCGCTTCTTGCATCATGGCTGGTTGTGTTTTCTGGATTAGTATATCTTCTGTACATACAGGCATGCGCTTTGAAGAAGAAACAAATTGTGAAAACGACACTCCACAAAAGAAGGTAAACATAGAAGGTGACAAATGCTTCGTTTAGGAAACACTTCTATGACGTGTATGCGGCTAGAATCTTATGCAACACTCGCTTTCCTTCTAGAAATTCTTTAGAGACGAATGCCTATGTATGTATGTACGTCTGTATGTGTACATACATAGCGCGCACATTTGCATCATGTGCCCATTTCAGTCCAAGTCGAAATGCTCAGAATGTGAATGAGAAGTCTTATCTATGAACGTGAAGGGTGACGTCATACTAGTGCACATTTTATTGCCCTTTTACTAAAGAAGGTATGTTCAGCTACAATTGCTACAGAAATTTTGATGTATTTAGCAATTGCAGGTTTAAGAGAAGAAACAATAAGATCGGCTCGCGGGAATTAGAAAGCGGAACGAAAATGTTATGCCATCGGCAACTATGACGTCATGTGTGAGAAAGGAAAGATAGAGAAAAAGAAAATACGAGTGCGCATGAGCCTCCGGGGAGTCTCATCCACACTCACTCTCTTTCCCTCTCTCATCATTTCCCCTTAATTCGCTCCTTCTCTCGGTCACTCTGCCATTTCTCTAGCTCTCCCTCTCTCTCTCTTTCACCCTCAAGAGATGGCCCTCTATCCCATTCATTTCTGGCATGCGTTGTGGCTTGCATGGTGTCTTTCAGAATCGATACGAATGAGCGACGAAGAGAAGGCATAAAAGGAGGCGAGGAGAGATAAAAGAAGGAGGCAGGTGGTATCTGCAATGACAGAGCATGGCGGGAGGGGAGGGGGCAGAGACCGCAGAGGGGCAGAGCCATGCTTGCTTGTAGCAGAATGCCCACCGCCGCCCACTCCTCCACGTCAGCAATGTAAATGGATTCTATCAAGTAGTGTTGTCTCAGGGGTTTTTGTCGGACAATTCAAGATACTTCGAATTGGGGATTCCATTTCATCCTTCCTCCAAATTCAGACAATTATTAGAAGGACAACAAAATGATATGGCGACAGCTAATGTACAACAAAAGTAAAATTTCCAAGTAAATAGTCCTCCAGGGACCATCAGATATATTTTGTATACATACTATCTTTAAAATAAATCTACTGGGTAGACAATGCAACAAGGGAAATCACAAAAGATGCTGCTGATTCCATTGAAAGCGAAGAGGTCAGCCCGTTGGTAAATTAAAATGAATAGTAAAATGGAAAATATATAAAAGTCAGATATAACTTCATCCAAGAAGATGAGTTATATCACAAATATGTACATAGCTGCATAAAAAGAAAGAATCAGTTGCGAGATGCCTTCTGCTGCTGCTGTTGTTGTTGTTGCTGCTGCGTCTGCTGGATGGCCTCCTCCACCATCTCGTTGATCTCCCGAGTCATGGCCTCGAGGGCAGCTTCAGTCTCGCGAATCTTATCTCTTACTGAAGGCACTCCAGCTCTCTCGAATATCTCATCCTCCGTGAATCCCTCGTAGCACATTTCGGGTGGAAGCGGCTAAAGAAGCATTCAAATAGAATTCAAATTGTTCATTTCATATTCTGAGTACTGTATCCGACTAATCAGTGTACCTCGCCAGTTCTCCGGTAGTAGCGCTTTTTGCGGAGGAACTCCTTGAGCATTGTCTCGACTTTCCGAGGTTGCGGCGTCCGCTCCAGTTCAAGTTCGGGGTAATTGGCTACAAGCAGACGATTTGGGTAACGTATGCAAATACATGTTTTCAGACACTAAGTGAGCAAGCACAGATAAATACTATTTGATGTCAACTTACAGTGAAACTCCGGGAGAGGCCTGGGCTGCATGGCCGAGAGAGCTTTGCTCTTCTTAGGCGGCGGCTTCTTCACCACTTCTTCGTCAGAGGAGCCTTCAACGTCGTGCGCCTTCAGCTTGATCTCTTTCATTACCCTAAAAATTGTGGAAATTATTTGGGATTTACTCAATTAGTTCAAGGCAAATGATTATCCAAAAATGAACCGACATATTTGTTCGTTGATTCGCATGTTGCTTCAAGGCCTTGAGCTCCTTCATCCGCTTATTCATCCCCTTGTCAGCAAAGTGATTTTTCTTCTTATGCTGCCGCACAAGCTGTAAACATCGATACTTAATAGACGTATATTAAAAGAGCTTAGAAACCTTCTGTATACGTTCCCGTTCCTTCTTGTTCTTCGTCTTCTTAACTTCGGGTAGCACTTTGAGAAATGGTTCGGGGCCACGAATCAACGACTTCTCGAGAATCATCTGAATCGGGTAGTCGGGTGAATTGTTTGATGAACTAGAGGAGAAGAAGAGCAGTCTAACATGACGATTCATAAGAAGCCTCTGGAGCAGATTGATATTGTAGGAGCGGATGTAGTGGTCATAGATAACTCGCTGGTTCTCGCGCAGTTGCGTGGCCGCTGCGTAGTACTCCGGATCGTACCATTGCACTACAATGCCATGAAACAACTTAACAGAGTTATCTAATCAAAGAATATTACCACAATAGCTCACTCTGAACACGGCGGTAGAATTGGCCGATCGGGTTGTCAAAGTAGACACACTTCCTGGTGAAGGCGATTGCAATGCACTCCGCGTAGTGCGCTTCTTCGCTCTCTCCAACTATTGGCTTTGGAAGCAGTTTCTGAACAAGTCACATCGATTCTATTCATGCATCTAATAAATCAAACGATAGAAATTTATAAAATGAAACGAAAATGCAAGCGAACATTTATTCAAACTTTTAACCAGCAATAAAGTTCATAAGCCACTAACCATAAGATATTCGCGCTTCTCTGCCGACAGAGCCATGAAGGCTGTCTTCGTCAAGACGGCCCGCATCGCTTTTTCCTGCATACGGTATTGCATACTACAGTAATCTCTAGAGGAGAAGAGCAAGCGAACCGAGAGAAGCAGAATGGAGGGAATGGTGACAAGCTCGCCGTTGAGATGAGCGACAGTCTGTTCGAGGGGAGCATTCTGCGTGGAGGGAGGAGAGAGAAGAGGAGAGGGAACACGAGGGGGAGGAGGGGGAGGCAGTTGACTAGGAGACGGCCCGTCACTGGTCAAGCCCGTGGCGGCTGCAATCGTGGCCACCGCGCGAGCTGCGATCGAGTTCGGGCGAGCCTCAATTGGAAACAGATACTTTCTTGATATTCTTTTAAATCAAACTTGGAACTTGGAATAGTATTTGGAAAGATTTCGTTTTTGCATTTTACGAACCGAACACAAGTAATATGGTGTCAGAGAAGAGACTAACAGCAGTTTTGGTGCGTTTTGCGGGAAGCACTCCGGCAGTTGTCGACGCTGATGGTGGTGGCAATTGGGAGTTGGCACCATGAGGACGGTAGACTGCACCGTTGGGAGGCACGCTCATCTGCTGTGCGAGCAGGAGAGTCTGTTGGATGGAAGCGTCCACTGAGGACATTTCTAGTGCGCGCGTAGGCAAATTACGGTCGCCGAGTGAGAAGGAGGCATCTGAGGAAGAAGAGAGTGGGGGACAGCGGTCGGCAGCCGAGACCGCGGAGGCCGCGGAGGCCGCGGCCACTGCAGCAACGGCTGCGGCCACTCGATCAGAAGCTGCAACATCACGAATCATCAGTCATTTCAACTCAATTATGTCGAAAAATGATTAACGAGAAAACAATACAATTATTTAGGGATAGAGTAACAAAAATCCGTTAAGTCAGTTGAAAATATGCGTGCTAAAAACCTTGAGCAGAATCGATGTGACCGGCCTCCCTGGCAAGTCTCTCTCGTGCCTCCTTGCTCTCCCTCGCTCTCCTGGCTGCCGCTGCCGCAGCTGCTGCCACCTTCTTGCTCTTCTGCCCACCACCCGCTCTCCCTCCGCCAATGGCCCCTCGAGATGCCATCTTCGATGACTGCATTTGCGAGAAACCCGCGCCAATAATCTGCTCCTCGTCCACCTTTAACATAAAATTTCGAATTTAGCAAATGCTGCTTCGTTACATGAAGAATAAATATCAGAATAAATATCAGTATCATGTCTACAGTACTTTACAAAAAAAAGATCCTACTTATAAACCTGGACGTAGTGATGATACCCTATCTGGTGAACATTGCTAGTTGGCGCGGTGACCTACAAAAAATTTAATCATGAAGAACACAGTCAACTATACATTACAACGCGGTATAGAATTGATAGTAAACCTGCAGATACGGTCTGGTAGAAGCTCCTCCTTGCTTGTCACTGAAATCGTGAGCCGCTGCTTCCAACGTTACCGTGCAATGATCTGTCGCAAAGTCGTGGATGTCTCCGAAGTCAGAGGGCTCATCCAACGGCGAACCGAACCGCCGCAACTGAATATGCACGACTGATCAATCATTCTTTTATCGAACTCTACAAATTATTTCTAACCAAATTAACTTGTTCGATACAGCAAATAGCATGCATTAAGGGACCGCAGACATTAAAGCTGAATCGTGAGAATATGAATAGAGCGGAAAGGTGAACCTGTGCAGCCCTCCGAGTCTGTTGCTCGAAGTATTGACCGGCTGTCATGTGTGGCGATGCTGCGACTGCCCGGCCATCCACGTGCCGAACATAGAGATGGCGTTGTGAACCCTGTTAAGCGTGGGTACCTTTTATCAGGCACAATAATCCAGTGAAAAAAATCTATCATTTAAAAGGTACAGTTCAACGCTTGGTTATTTTCAAAGAAGTGACAGTTTTTACAAAAGCATTCCTGACCTTGGCGCGCATGTCGGGCTCCATGGCTGCATGCCGCCTTGACGGGCTTAGAACAACAAGTGATGGCTCGATCTTCTCTGTGGACGTCGAGAAAGTGGCAGTCGCAGCAGCAGGAGAAGTAGAAGAGGGCTTGTCAGAGGGGCGCGGCAGCCCACTCTCAGCAAACTCACGCTGCGGAGGCGAAAACGGAGTAGCCTCTCCCTTCTCAACAATTTATATTTAGCTAACATAAATAATACATTAGTAGGCTGATGGGGAAATGAGAGATTTTTTTCTAATAAAATTCAGAGGAAATTAACAGCGTAACTAAAACACAACAAAATTTTGTTGTGTTTTTCTATTTATTACAAAATTTTTCTATTTATTACTAATTTTTTTAAACCTTCTCAACGCCATCTTCTTGTCGCTGCGCCGGTTGAGGTTGCGAGGCAGTCGTCTGCTCACTAGCAGAGATAGGGGCACCTTCCGTTACTTCTTCCTTCAACGAGATATCGCATCCGATCGTGCGGTCTGAAGGGTCACTTCGTTGCTTTTCATCTTTGACCACGGCAACGTCATCCATCCTGTGATAACAGAAGAACATGAACAAGCTTAAATGAGAAAAAAAAGTTCGTGAAGGATAAAAAAGACAAATCAAACGAGATGAGTCTTCTAAACAAAGAACGCGTTTAAAAACAAAATAGTTTGGTGCGATTATATGCTTGAATGTTTATTATTAAAATACACTACAAATAACGTCTCTTACCACACGAATTCTTATTTCTAACATTTCATCCGAATGGCCAAATTATTCCAACTGTATTCTTATCTTTTCAAAGTCCATTTTTGATTTTCATTATTTTTTCAAAGAGTATTGTAAGTGTGCCCCGACTTCTCAGTCTTGGTGCGTTCCAAGTAGCTACTAAGCAGTTCGTGGCATCCGTGGCAGTTCTCGGTGGGCACCCAGCTCGGCTTGGCATACTGCTTCCACTTGAGCATGTACTCTCGGCCGCCCTCCCTGCTGTCCCGGTGGCTCATCACTGCCTCCACCTCGAAGACGTTCTCGTCGCGCAAGCGGCGGCGTCCTCAAGAATGCGAGACCCGCTGATCGTGAGCATTCAATCGCTTCACCCATTTTTCTTCGTCTAATTTTTTTCCAATTTACAATTAGCACTATAATCTGGAATAGGAGTAGCAGTGATCTCGTGATTCTCGCACCCATGTAAGCATAGAAGAGTTTAGGCTTCTCGACGCAAATCAAGCCGTTGTTGTTGATTGGCGAAGAAGCAGAGGCCATCTCCATCGAATCGTCTGTTCTGCTTGTACTCATTGCTGCCGACGCCCTATCGCAAACGAGCACTTGGAAGGCAAAGTGTGCGGAGAACGAATGAATGAGAATGTGATGGAAGAAGGGGTGGGATATGCGTCCTTCGGTGTCTTCCCCTTTTTCTTCCGGTGCATGCCGGAAGGCGACTAGAGCAGACAACACACCATGTGGCTAATGCCTCTCTTTCGCTTGTTCTCTCTCTATCTATCTCTCTCCCACACACGCTTTCTCTCTCTCTCTCTCTCTCTCTCCCAATTCCGTACAAGCCAGCATTTTCTCTCCATTGACTCCTTGATAGCATCTTCGCCCTTTCTTCACTCGCTCCATTCTTCCTTCCTACTTGCATATGAACAGCTCATGCAGTGTGGTATTGATAGCTACCATATCGAAGAGCCATGGATATGGTTTCTCTAAATCACTTTCCTATTCGCTGTATTCTTCCTTATCTCATTCCAACTCAAGCTGCTTCTCCAGTTCTTCGATTGAAAGTGCCCGTTGCTTGCACATAGAATGTCTTAGACAGGCTGGCCTACTAATTGTAGGAGGGAATAGTTCAGACAGCAGTGCAGTGCCTCGTCATAGAGGAGATGATGCATCGACCTGAATAGAAATGATACTTGGAAATAAAAAATCGATTAATATGTATTTTATATGGCCAAAGCATGATTTGTCACTTATTTTAGGTTAATTGCCGTTTCGGCTTATTCAATGACTTTTCAGGATATAGAGAAGCTTTAATAGTGTGTGAGATAGACATGAATCAGATTCGTCTACTAGAATGGAATACATTTCAATCTAATTGCACCATTCGTTGCCATTGAAAATATCCGTCTATCGTTACATCTATTTACTAAAGGGCATGTTCATGCGCATACTACATATGTACATACAGTCCCGCCCAGGATCTTGGTACCAAGGAAGGATCGGATGCATCGGAGGGATCTAAATGCATCCTCGTTAATGACTATTGTTCAAGGGAAAATAAAAATATTTTAAATGGTACATTAGGTTGCTTATAGAGAGCGGATGCTACTGTTAAAAAATCGATAATTTCTTATCATTTGATAAGAAGTTATCAGTTTTTGCTTATAAAAAATTTCATTTTTGATATTTTTCAAAGAAATTTCTCCTGTACCATTATTTTGTCTCTACCCACATCCCCAAATAATAAAAGTAGAGATTTTATCATTGATAACGGAAATCGATAAATCAGACTTTATCATGCATGTTCATATGATGTAAAGATTCGCCTTACGATTCTTAATCTAATTATGTAATTAGCTTTAAACAGCAAGTGCCGGTTAACAACACATTTTGATTGTGTGTACTTTGCAAGTCTTTCTTCAGGATTCCCCATTGTCTTGGTCTTTGTCAAAATTTTGGCCCGGTATGATGCGTCCAAATCTAGGTTGCTGCAGTAGCATTGAACCTCAGAAATTTAGCGGGCGCTTTTTTGTCTTCGGTTTAATTACCCAAGTTTGAGGTAGCGAAATAGCACAGGCAGAGAAAAAAAGGGTTAGGCCCCGCCTGCGAGGCGTCCCTGCCCTGTTCTTTCTGAAGAAAGACTTGCAAAGTACACACAATCAAAAATGTGTTGTTAACCGCTGTTGAAAACTGATTACATAATTAGAGTCAGAATCGTAAGGCGAACCTTTACATCATATGAACATGCATGATAAAGTCTGATTTATCGATTTCCGTTATCAATGATTAAATCTCAACTTTTATTATTTGGGGATGTGGGTAGAGACAAAATAATGGCACAGGAGAAATTTCTTTGAAAAACATTAAAAATGAAATTTTTTATAACCAAAAACTGATAACTTCTTATCAGATGATAAGAAATTATCGATTTTTTAGCAGTAACATCCGCTCTCTATAAGCAACCTAATGTACCATTTAAAATATTTTTATTTTCCCTTGAACAATAGTTATAAACGAGGATGCATTTGGATCCCTCCGATGCATCCGATCCCTCCTTGGTACCAAGATCCTGGGCGGGACTGTACATACATACAGGTCATCTGGCGGCAGATAAAAGCCGCTCATCAAGCTATTTTCTTGCGACTAATTAACATTCCCATCTTCAGCTGTATTCGCAGGGAGCATAGTTGAACCCGCGGAAAGAATTCTTATAATTGGTTTTGCTTATTACTTTATTAAAATTATCAAATATATCAGGAGGATAAGGCGCTTTATCGACAACTTTAGCAAATCGGGGCAATAAATAATATTCAACAAGATAATGAAATAACATTGTCAGTCACAAAGTTTTTGAAATTAAATAATAAGATAGAGCAGCAGCACCCCAAGATATTATGTACTTCTGAAGCCAAAGTACATCATCCACTTTGAAAAACACGCGGTTTATTCACACCTACTGGAGTGCAAGAGTGCTGCATGAAGAGACCCAATCATAAGCAGAAAACTATTCTACTATTAGACTCGTTCAGGAATGCTCTTCTGAAGCGCTGCGTGGGAATCGGAGATGATTTCTAAAGCTTGCTTCATAATCGGAATGCCTCCCACCATCGCCCATCTTGTCTGTCTGTTGTCTTTCTCCTCTTTCTCTTGCCATTAGTACTATACTTTCCAGGTCCAAGATGCGCAGTGGTACTTTTTTCTACTCATCTCGTTGTAAAGTGTACCGTGGAGTCAGGGGAAAAGCATATTCTAGAGTTAACTGAGTGCGAAAAATGTCAGAATAGATAGAGAGAGAGAGAGAGAGAGAGAGAGTCGAGTAGAGCGAAGCTCTCACAGACTTGCATCTTCTCCGAGAACGCAGGGATACTGGAAGAATTTTTTCTTGAAAATAGATAAGCGTCAAATACATGAAGTGTGGCAAGTGTTGATGGTAGGCAGTGAGTGCCGAAGCGTGAGAGAAACTAATAGAGAGATGCAGAGAGGCTGTAAGAGAGAGAGAACGAGAGAGAGAGAGAGAGAGAGAGAGAGAGAGGCAAAGAGAGGGAGAGCGACAGAGAAAGAGAGGTGGAGTGGAGAGGGGGGGAGAGAGAGGTGTGACAGAGAACGAGAGCAAGGCGTATGACGGGCAAGCCATGCTATTGCGCGGCTCGAAGCTATCCTCAACAATGGGAGAGAGAGAGAGAGAGGATGAAGATGAGAAGCTTGACTGTAAAGCTTCTTTGTGAAAATATCGAGAGAAAGAAGACAATAGAGAACCTACAAGGATAAGAGAGATGATAACGCAGAAGAGGTTTACACTTGCGAGAGAGTATGAGTGGATGGAGAGACGAGGTGACGAGTTGTCAATAATAGAGAGGAGAAGCTGGACGAGATTTAGAGAATCCGCGAGCGAGAGAACGGAAGCGGAGATCGCGCGAATGGAGGAGGCGTGACAATGGTTGTCGGAGGGCTACAAATGCCGGCCGTCCGGCCTCGTCTCCGTCAGTGTCGAGCACTTACCGTATTCTAGCAGCACTCTTCTCAGTCATGGTATGTCATATTTCAGTTGGTCTTATGCAATTCTTTGGGCATGAGTTTGCGAGCAACATGTTTGGGAATTCGAGCTACTAACTATCTGATATAATAAGTTAATCACTTTAGCACTTTGTAAAAAATAAATTAAAAAAAAATCACTTTTTTAAACTAAATCTAAAAAAAAAACAATAATTTGCTGGTTTCAGTCGAAGGCAGCGAAGAAGAAGTCATCAAAGAAGCGCTCGGGCTCCGAGGCCGCGCAGTTCGACCAGAAGACCATCCAGGAGTTCAAGGAGGCATTCGGCATCATGGACCAGAACAAGGACGGCATCATCGACAAGGTAGAAAGCAGTTATTCTGTTGCGCTTTATGTTATATTGAAACACTCTCTCTCTCTCTCTATCTCTCTCTCTCTAGCCATATCTCTAACCTTGCTTTGCGAGGCTCCTCGGGTAGTCCTTATTCGTGTTTATCATTACGAAAAGAAATTTGCATGCATGCAGAATGACCTGAAAGACCTGTATGCCTCGATGGGAATAGTCGCGTCGGACACGCAGCTGGACAACATGCTCAAGGAGGCATCTGGACCCATCAACTTCACCGTCTTCCTCACTCTCTTTGGCGAGCGACTCACTGGTCAGCTCGTCGCTTCCATACTAATCTTATCTTATTTACGAACATTTTCAGCATTCTATATGATTTTCTCCTTTCGTATTTTATTAATTATCGATTATTCTGTAAAATACCCAAGCTAATGTAAGATTGAATCATGAATTGCTCGCTCTCTTAGGCACTGATCCGGAGGCGACGATTGTCGGTGCATTCGCCATGTTCGACAACAAAGAATGCGGCAAGATCAAAGAGGAAGATTTGATCAAGATTCTGACGAGCAAGCGAGGCGAGCCACTCGACCAGGAAGAGATCAAGGCCATGTACAAGGGAAAGCCGCCAATCGCCAATGGAATGGTACCGCTCTTCTTTTCCACTCTCAGCCATTTCTTCTACTATTACTGCCTTTTTTCTTCCAATACGAAATGCTCTGGAGAGCTACATCCGCTATGAATTGTGTTCTCTCTCACATTTTAGCATTCCAATCATTCTTTCCGGCTCGTGTTCTTTCTGTTCTGCTGTCAGCAAGCATGCTGAGCCAACACGATTCTCGATGGGATCCGACACATCGTGAGGGTAGACGTCCAAGTGAGAGGAGTGACTAGACTGTGGAGTTGGAGAGAGCGCGAGAGGAGACTGTCGTTATTACACCACGGGCCATTCCTTCTGATATCTCGGGGACCGAAGTGGAGAAATTGGAAGGCGTTTCAAGAGAGACGACATGCAGCCGAAAGACAGGGGAAGTGCGCGGGTCAACAGAGCAAGAGAGACAGAGACTGCGACAGAGACAGATACACACACACACACACACACACACACACACAGAGAAAGAGAGAGAGAGAGAGAGAGAGAGAGAGAGAGAATAAGAGAGTGAGAGAGAGAGGGAGTGAGAAAGTGGGCGGCTGCGCGAGGAGATAGTAGGGAGAGGAAAATAGATCACATCATCATTCCACGCATTCACTCGATTCAGATCGACATTTCGTGTAAGTGATCTGGAAGGCAGAAAAAAAATTGAGTAGAAAGAAGCAGGGTGAAAGTGATTAGGCAAACAAACCTTACAGGTTGACTACAAGGCCTTCGCCCATCTCATCACCACCGGAGCATCGGAGGAGCTGGCGACTGCCTGAACGTCAGCGGCTCACCAGCAGTTGCATGCGCTCTACGAGAGGCGAGGCAGACTGCGCGCGAGACGATTCCATCACCATAGTCATCTTATTCCATCTCCTTCCGTTACACCCACCCGCTACCGCAACGCGTCACTCGTGACGCGTCGCGGTAGTGCGGCGGGTGCAGCGGCAGGGCGTGCTTGTCTGTTCCGTCCCCGGGCGCGCCAGCGGTCGGATCGCCGGAGACAAAATCATTCCGCGCGGCCTCCGCTCTTCTGCAACTTCTTAACACTGCTTCCCATGCCTTTCCTCCTCGTCCCTCCTTCCCTCCCCAGCCTCGCAAAACCAGAGATGAAGAATACTTTCGGCGGCGCACTCCTGTCGTTCGCTCCCGGCCAGCACCCCATAGACAATGAGGCGTAGGCGACAGCCCATGCGATAGTCAAAAAATGAAACATATCTTTTTCCACTGCTTCTTCCTCGATGTCTTCTCTAGACACCCAACTCAGGTAGACTAAATCAGATTTGCGCTTCAACTTGTGAGGCAAATCACAACAACAATAAAAAATTATATAAATAGTGTGTATAATAAGTTGGCGATCCGGCTGCTTCGCTGCCTTCTCCTCTTGTAATTGTCCTTGCTCTCTGCTCACTCCCCTCATCTCTACCATATCATTGTGCCTTCTTCCAATACTCTCCACTTCCTCAATTGTTGGTGTGGCCATACGACGATGCAATTCAGCCGCTGTCTTTTCTGAACAACGCTCTACTGCGAATTCTTCCCACTGTCAGAAAGCACACAGAAGGCGGAAAGAAACACACAATGAGTAGGAGAGAAATCTCAACGATGGACCTTTATTCCCAGTTTGACACATGAATTTAGAAAAGAGTCGTATCATGAAGCACTTCATAATGAAAACACTGAAATATACCAAACTATTATAGGATAATTTATATTTTGATTCTTTTTCCGTCCAGGAGTGCCATTGAGATCGTTTTCAGTAGATATAATGCTAGATAGCAGAGCTCCAGCGAGAGAACATGCAGAAGTTCGCAAGTGTAGAGATTTCGAGTTGTTGGATATGTGCCAAAGACAACTTCATATTCTACAGAGACACACAGACCGACGCAATATTTGCGTTGTTCATCCAAGATAGACATGGCAGAAGGGTAAGATGGGAAATTGAAAAGATGAAAGGGAACGTTGATGCAGCGATATGAGAAAGAGTGACAGTGGGCAAACATTAAAAGTTTTTAATTAAAGGACAGCATAGCTCTTGCTCTGAAATGATAAGAAAAAGAATATATAACTGTCAAAGCTATTGCAAGACTACATTTACCAGCTTTTGCATAATTGCCATGCGTAACAAATAATCTTTGCTTATTATCTACGCATCTCTAAAGTAAAACAGAAACGTATAGAATTATTAGAAAACTAATACCTTTACGGTATTTGTAAATTCTCTAGAAATGTCTGGAATAAATATGTAGATAAATGTGAGTTGATGGACAGCGGAATACGTATGAAATGTATGCTGTATGCTTTCGAGATGCCCCATTTAGTAATACTTATGCTTTCTACTGGCTTTTATGAAAAGTGGAAGATTGGTATTGCTACTGAAGCTCGCTCATGAAAGGAGCCTGGTCACTCGCCCACGGCTCCAACTCGCCTGATGACCATCTCCAGTAGATAAGCGCGCCAAGAGCGTAGATCACGGAGCACATGTAGAAGATGACGTTCCACTCAGCAACTGTCTACAATCAACCACTCGCATCTACATATTAGTAAACTTTCTTATGTACAACAATATTTTGAAAACTTAAAAAAATATAATGTACTATATCCGTTTCTTCAAGAGGATTTCTCCGCTTTCAGCTATTTCTTGCTCGCAATTTGCCATTATGACAACATATCATTCAATCACTAACGGAGGACACGACCAAGCATCCAACGATGAGCGGGCTGAGCATGCCAGGCAGAGTGGCGACGGTGTTCGAGATCCCCATCAAGTGGCCAGCATACTGGAACATCACGGAAGGTAGGAGGGGCTCAGTGAATAATGAGGTCGCTCACCTGAGGAGCAAGGTCGAGATGGTTGACTGAGAAGCCGGCCCACGTGAAGCCACCGCAGCCGATGGAGAGGGACACGCATCCGACTAGCATGGCCGGCGACATGGCCAGCGAGGCAGCCATCAGGAAAGCCGCTTGGGCCAGGAAGCCTGATTGGATAGAAAAAGGAGAGAGAGAGTGAGAAATGAGAGGGAGAGAGAAAGAGAGAGAGAGAAAGAGAAAGAAAGAAAGAGAAACAGATAGAGCGAAAGAAGAACCTCCAACGCAGAAGTACCGACGCACTTTGGCCGTTTCCATGCCTCGCTCCTTCCTCAGGTAATCGGCGAACTGGCCACTCCACAGCAGAGTGCCTCCCATCACAAGATACGGAAGCCCAGCCACGAAACCAGCCTAATCAAGTAAAAAATAGTAGAGAGAAAGCAAATCATTACACCTGCACCTTTTCAAGTTCATAGTCTGCGAGATCCTTGAGAATCTTTGGTAGATTGGTTAGCATGGTGTAGAAGCCCCAGTTTTGGCAAGTGTGCGCAGCAATCACAGCCCAGACAGGCTTGCTCTGCAGGATGAAGCGCCAGGGAACCACCTGGAATTTGGACTATTT
Source organism: Allodiplogaster sudhausi (assembly GCA_945643635.1). NCBI lineage: Eukaryota > Metazoa > Nematoda > Chromadorea > Rhabditida > Diplogasteridae > Allodiplogaster > Allodiplogaster sudhausi. Next base: position 4,046,092 of record CALZFC010000009.1, read on the forward strand.
TTCTTCAAAATTAAAAAAAATGAGATATCAATAAAGGTGTTCAATTCCACTCCTAATTTCAATTCAAACTGGGATAATTCATTCATCCATTCAAAAAACCATTTGGGAATCATTTCCCAAAGCTTTTTGAACCCTCAGAGATAAGACGGAATGCTGACGTAGGTATTGTACGAGACAGCATCCCGCTGCAGCAGAGTCAGCTCATCCGTTGTAATCTCGGGGTCAGTGGTTGGCAGATCAGCCACTCGCTTCTGCCACGCATAGCACCATGCCAGTCCAACCAATCCTGCCAAGCAGACGGCTCAGATAACATTTTCTGATGAAGCAAAGAACGAGTTAGCCGTGGACAAGGTCACTATCTCGAATATAGTTTTTTTTCCATAAACTTGCTGGATAGGAGCAAAGTAGCGAACCAAAGAAGTAAAAGATGAAGGGCCAGCCAAGAGTCTGGGCGATGAGGCCAGAGAGGGGCATGGCTGCGACCGTTCCGAAGTAGCTGCCAGAGAAGGCGAAGGTCGCCAGCTTCGTCTTCTCCAGGGTCGGCGCCCATTGTGACCACATCACGTGCATAGCTGGATATGTGACGCCCTGCGATTCATTCAGATATTAAGAAAAAAAAGATATAAGAGTTGTACATATTAAATGTCATGAACTAGCTTTCTTTCTCTGCATATAACAATTCAGTGTCTACCTCAAAAACACCCTCGACGAATCGTGCGGCAATAAGAATTACGTAGCCCAGCTTTGCAAATGGAGGAGTAAGGAGTGTGAAGACGGTTGTGCCTGAGAGATGAGAAATAGAAATTGGATGCCAAGCCCTTATGCGATAACAACCATCTTACCAAAAACACCGATGAGAAAGATGATCTTCCCTCCGTAACGGTGAGCGAGGAATCCACCAGGAATCTAAAGAATATTCACATTATGGCGGGTTTTTTTTTGGATGGAAAATAGCATCGCTAGAAAGGAGGAAGAGGGGTGGACCTGCGTGAGAATGTAACCGAAGAAGAAGGAGCCCAGCACGGCTCCTTGCACCATCGGCGACCAACTCGCAAATTCGCCATCAAACTGCAGAAATCAAAAAAATTTCTTTACGTTCATTTTCTTTTGATTTATAGCTAATGGCAAAACTGTATTCGATCTCCATTCTCCAGGTATTCTTTAAAGCCTGCTTGCATATGTGTCCCGTTCGGCGAATAGAATCTAACGCCATTTTGTAATGCATATGTATGGACTACAAATGGCTGCGCTGGCTACAAAATAGCCGAGCAATTATACTTTCTCGTTATTCTACGATCGTTAGGCAGACGGCATAAACAATTGATGTCATGTATTTTCGTGATGCTTAAGAATGGCAGCTGACATGTCTAAGAACGCCGTCGTCGCCTTCCCTCGTCGTGCCGCTCGTCATCTCCACGATGGCCACGCTGAGGTCCGCGCGCATCGCGTAGATGTTCGCGAAGCCGAGGAAGGCGAAGAGGGCCACGACGTGGCGTCGTTGCATGCGCCACTTCGCATCTGGCACTGCGCCGCCATCTGAATCAGCCAGGAATCATTCATTCTATGCAACCTGCATAAAGAGACAGCATCCACCAGAAAGACACCCTCTTATCTGCCACCCAGCAGCCACTTGCTAGAGACAGCACCGTCGAGTTTCACTAACTGTCGTCTTCCTCCGCGTCGCTCTCCCGCGACAACGGTCGATACATACACGAGAGTCTCTTTCGGGTGTGGGGGCCCAAGCCGAGGACGGCGACATGCTCTCTCTCCCTTCATTTTGCGCTTTGCCTGTCATCTTCGCGAGCGCGATTGATCGTTAGTAAACAAGAAGAGAGCGCGCTGATCGAGGAGAGACCATACAACCAGAGACAACGAGTAGAGAGAGAAGAGAGAGAGAGAGAGAGAGAGAGAGAGAGAGAGAGAAAGGAAAAGAGCGCGAAACGCTAGTTTGAAGCGACCAGCGGTCACACCTGCCGAACTTCATAATTAAAATGCAGATAATTCATGCAAGTCTTTGTTATCGTTGTAGAAGATGCAAACGACGGATTGCCTCCACACGACTGCTTGTTATCCATGTTCAACAAGTCCAACTCAATTTCAACTCCTCTCCAGATGGAAATTACTGCTTGCTCTGTTCTTCTCTGCTCTCGTCTTTCTCCCGTTGGAGCAAGAAATCGCAGTCCAAATATAGACATGGAAAACGTCATTCATTAGGCGTCCTAACATCCTGTTGCAACAACTCATAGCGTACTCATCCTTCCCTCTCTCTCTCTATCTTTCTTTCTTCGTCTTTCTCTTTCAATCTCTCTTTCTCGCGCTCTCTATCTTTCTCTCTTGATTACCCTGAAAAGGGAGGCGCCTCTTCTGGTTGTCTCAACACGGCCTATTTTGTATTAGACAAGGCGCCTTCTGTTGCTATGCATATAAAAGAATCCAAGAAGTGGTGCTAAGAAAAGAAGAGAAGAATCCTTTGTTACATTGTCTCTCCACATTGAGTACCCACACGTCATTGTTCTTTTGTTCTTTCACAACTGACGTTGAGAACGTTCTTCACAACTCTCTACACAAAAACTTTTAAACGTTTTTAATGCTACAAAGCATATTAAAAAAGCGATTAGCATGTCGAATCAAAAGCATGCCCCGAAATGTTTTGGGAAGGAATATTGACAGGAAAATTCGAAACGTCATGCATCCCAAATAAGCTGTCGTTGAAGTCATCAACGATAAGTAGCGAAAAAGTGCTTTGAGAGACAAGAGAGAGAGAGAGAGAGAGGGAGAAAGAGCGAGAGAAACTGAGAGGAGCGAGCGAGGAAGAGAAGGAGGGAGAGACGCAGCCTTCTCTTTCGAGGCGAGTTAGTGGCGCCGCACAAAATTCCTTTGGCTAAATTGGTTTGGAGAGCAATTGATGATGCTGCCTCTCATCTCTCTCCGTCCTTCTGCCTGGCTTGGCAACTCTGGCCATGCAGGAACTTCCAGGCAAGCGGGTCCTTTTTTTTAATCAAACATGGCAACAAATGAAACCAATCCAAGATACCTGAGAAAGTCTGAAATGTTTAATACATAGATCGTATATTTTGTATGGTTCTCTCTCCCAAAATTGTGTGCATTTCCGGCAGAAAATCTGAGATTCTGTCAGAATGACGCTATATTGAAAACAGAAGCGGAACATTTGAAGCCGTATTGCAGATTGCCGTGAGCGAGATGAAGGTAGAGGGATAATGAGAGATTCGAGGAGAAAGCGAGAGAAGGAGGGTGAGAGAATTGGGAGAGAGAGAGACAAGTGTAGAGTGTGGGAAAGAGATGAGGAAAGAGCGAGAGAAAGAGAGAGAGAGAGCATGACGATGTGTCAACATCTGCTTCCTGCCATGCAGCATCCCATCGAAGGAGCCGCAAATGTCAGATATGCATCATTCCCTTTTCTCGCCTGCATCACCTCTCCTGGGTCTCACTTTTCTTTCCCTCCCTTCGATCTCTCAGTTTATCTGCTTCTCCTTACTCTTGCCGTATCTTTCAATCTCCTTTTCTACAAACCACCATCTTATCGCAGTCTGCAGTTGTATGTGCCAAGGCAAAGGGAAAAAAATCGCTGTCGTTGTATTCTATGATACATATGAGACCATACAGATGGTGGGAGTCGAGCCATGCCATTTTTAGCTATTTCACTGAATCCATTTGTTGTAGGATTCAGATGATGCTTATTGGACGTACAAATGTGTGTAAGGAGTCTGGCGTACATAAGTTCAGGACAAATCTTGAATGCCATGCAATCTAGCCAAGGATCTGAATGTAACCCCTGAGGAATCATTCATTTCTCTTCCACCTTCCCTCTCTCCTTCCGTGTCCAATCCAAGCTTCATCTCGAATTCAACAACAGGCATTCTTTGGACTATTGAGAAGATAAAAAATACTACAGAGCAAACTAAATACTCACATAAATACTCACATAACAAACGAAAGAATATTTTTGCTAAAGAAAATGCGAAACGAGCAGAAGACGCTACGAAATTGCACAAGCAAAAAAAAACCACGGGACAATAGTGGGCAGAGATGTCGAGCAAAAGAACTGAAGGAACAATTGACTGGAAGTGGTGAATGCAAATGTATCCATGTTTAAGTTCCCAGCATACAATAATTTAGGATCATATATGTATGCAGATACATTACTCCTCTTCCATCGCAATAGCTCCAACAGAAAATTCCCTAAATGCCGGCGTTGACTTTTTTCTTATTTTTCCAAACTAAAAATCGCAGATCATGCTAAATTACACTTTTGTCTCATGAAAGATATCGTTCTTCAAATACGAAAAGGTAACTTTAACAAGTTCAGTTGAACTGACCAGTGGCGGTGGGAGTCTCGGCCGCTCCATACGTTGCGGACATTGCTTCGCAGTTCGAATACCTCTTCTAGGGCTACTCCTTCAGGAGGGAAAACAAGACTAGCGGACTTTGTTCGAAAATGACAGAGAGAGAGGGAGAGAGAGAGAGAGGGTGAGAGAGAAGGAACAGATGAGGGGGGGGGGATTGCGTTGGCAAAAGAGTGCGAGTGTCCGGCAGGAGAGGAGCGGGACAGTGACACGGCAGACACCGCGACTCCCTTAGGCAGCGACTGAGGGGAGAACGGGAGGAGCGAGCCAGCTGGACGGCATCGATTCCGCGCTCCCTCTCCTTTCCTCCACACACTCGCCCTCGTCTCTGCTCACCTCTCTCTTGCCTCCTCAACAGCCACGCCTCATACAGAAGCGTGGAAGAGAAGAAGAAGAGGAGAGTGACGAGAGGATCTACATAATGGGCCAGCTATTCCTCTTCTTCCTGCAGTGCCAGCCTGGCAACGTTAGATTATCTGACGGAGGAAAGCTGAGACCGGCCAATGAAAAAAGAAGAAGAAGTCTACACTTTGATATGTCTTCGGGCTAAAGTATAAAATCGTTAGGCTTCCATAGAAATTTACTTTTAAAGAATAGGACAATTGGAATCGTTAGGCAAGTATTGAAAATAAATACAAATATGCAAAAAGGTTTGGAAAATTATAAAAATAGGTATGCTAGCTAATTCAGAAGTCAATTTACTTCCTTGGAATGTGCCAGAACCCATGCCTTGAATACAATTTACCATCCATTTATTCAGAGAATTATTGATAAAAAAAATACATATGCGAGAAATGTTCATATGTGTGACATGGAAATTATGGAAATTTCGCTGCATGGGCAGGCTTATGCGAGCGAAACTCAAGATTCCAGCTGCGAGTGTCGCCATCGTAAGGCCCGAGCACCAGAAGAAGCGAGTTCCTCGTGGATGTCACCACCAGCGCTTCCTCTTGGTCATGGTAGCCAGTAATGTTTTCTTGAGAAGGGTCGTCCTCATGAACCCATCGAATACTTCGAGATACTCGAATCGCTCGTCAAGCTGCAAAATGCAATGCATTAATGTACAATTAAATTTAAAAAAAAGGAAGAGCAGATTAACCTCAATGTTGTGGACGAACAAAGTGACGACCTCCTCTTCCGTCTTGGCAATTAGATTCAGTTCGTTGAAGAGGGGAACTCCTCGGCTGTGCTGCCAGTCCGGGTGCTTCTTCATATTTGGCACTGTGCCAGCACCGACCATGACGTCATTGTTGAAGGGCCGTTTTGAGGAGAGAAACGACGTGAAGCCGAAGCGGAACTTGTCTCTCTTCTGAGCGACTGAGTGAAACTCGCCCCCGTCACCGTAACCATTCTCAAGAACACGAAGAGTGCCCCTGCCGAAGCGGGCATCCAGGGCCACTGAAGGAGGGCCGACCGATGCCGGCACTCCCATCCAACGCGCTTTCTCGCTCGCCTTCTCCACTGGCACGTCATCCGGAACGTAGAGTCCGATATGGAGAGCATCCTTGACTCCGGCTACGCCGGCGATGGCATTGAAGAAGAAGGTCAGGGACTCGTCCGGGAGGTAGGCCAGGCTGACATTCTTGTCCTGGCAAAGCTGTCTCGCCTCGTCCCAAGTCGCCGCTCGATCCGAGATGCCGACACAGAGATCCGTGCTCGGCACGCGCGTCATCTCATTGCCCTGGCATGGGTCTGCTCGTCGGTTCCGCCAGACACACGCGTAGTTGTGCTTCTTCTCGCCACGACTCGCCATCCACGAGCCATTCCTGAAGACGGCAGCGAAGGCCAGCTCGTTGTTGTCGATGAAGGCGCCGTCCTCTGGCAGCGGAGTCTGCCTATCAGCATCAAAGTCATATGCAGAGCCATCCAGCCAGAAGAATTTGGTGGAGTCCATATAGTCCACCATGACCAGGCCGAGCCACCAGGCAGAGCAGTTGGTGCAGCCTGCGGTGAGGGTGGCATGGAGTGCTTGCTGAAGTTGCTTGTTACGGGCCGAGGGAAGAAGGGCTCCATCCGCCGCGCAGTCCTTTCGAGCATCCTCAATGAAGTTTCGTTCAATATCTACCGGCTAATTGTGAAATTAATTCAGAAAATCGATAAATGATACAATCTGAACACACCTGAAAAGTGCGAGGATCAGATGAATCGAATGCAGCTGCCGCCATTACCAGAGCTTGTACTTCTCAGGGCAGTGAAGAGCCGAGGTCGATTGAAGAAATACAAGAAACAAAGATGTATGATTCTCATGGCCGCTAATACAGCTTAGAAAGTAATTCGCTGTCTTTTATTCTAGAAGATGCGTCATCCATGAGAGAATAACTAGAGAAAGAGGCGGAGAGCAAGTGAGGGAGAGAGAGCTAGAGAGAGCGAGAGAGAGTAGGGCAAAACAGGATAGAGAAAGGGGAGAGATGAACAGGAGAAAGAGAGAGGGCGAGCAAAACAATAGAGATAGAAATAGAGACAGTGAGGCATGTGAATCAAAGAACGAGAGACAGAGAGGCATGTGAATCAATCTCATACATATGTTGCAAATTGAGAAAAAAAACTTATGAAATGCGGAAGTTCCTCGTATCGTAATATTTTATAAGTATCGTTTATCCTAAACACATTTAGTGGGCACATTTCTTGTAATCTCTGCATAATTGAGTAGATCGAGCAACTTGTGAGATGCACTTTATGGAATAGCTTTAAATTGCTCGAGTTGTCATTCATGTTAGCTTAGCCTTTTTGTTTTTCTGATCTGGCCGAGATTCTGAGCGGTACGCGAAATGCAATTCGAGGCGTAGCTACGGCGGCAGCTCGTTCTCTTTTCTCTCCGAGGGCATATTTCCTGGGTAGACCGGATGATATATCGCGCTGTCCATTCGTTTAATTTATCTAACTCTTGCGCACCCCATGTTTAATGTTTACCTTCAAATTACTTGGAAACGTTCTCATCAACCGCTCTAATCCCTTGCCAGTGTGATATGGCCTTCACCGAACAGTGCTCCAAACAGCCCACTTCATCGGCCGACTTCCTCACGTATCACTTGTACTTCTGGGAGGGCGCTCTAATCGTGCTCTTCAATGCTTTCCTGGCTGTGCTCATTCTGAGCAAGGAGGAGCTGAGAAGGCAGAAGGAGTTCGCTTTGTATGCTGGCTGCATGGTCTTCGATGTCATGTTCGGCCTCACTTACTTCGTCGCTGCCATTTATCGCTTCATCGTTGCTTACAGTAATCGATGTGAGCATTCAAATTTTTCTTTCAAAAAATCTAAAATAATGAAATCTCAAACAGATTTCCCTCTGATGACCCCGTACAGCTGCTTAACGACACCTCATCTCATTCTCTTCACTTACATCACTCCAACAGCGGGTGAATAAATCCCTTTACACAGTAATTTCTAAAACACTTACATATGTACTTACTGTGTCGGAACCACAACATTTTCTAGAATTTTAGGAGTGGTAATATTGATGACAACCTGTGATCGCTTTATCGGTGTCTTCTTTCCACTTCAATACATAAGACTGAAGTCGTCGTATGTCTGGTGCCTGCTGTCCTTCTCCTTCATCGCCCCTCTTCCCATACTCATCGCAGCCTTCTTCACGAGTGCTGCGATCGGCAACCAGCCTGTGGTTATCGTTAACCTTTTTGAAGTGATGCTATATCCATTGCCTACCATGAAACTGCCACCATCCTACTCTCTTTGCTTCTTTGCAGACCGTCTCCAACTGCACGACTGAATATGCCCTGACACCTGAATTGTTTTTCACGATACGAATTATTCGTGTGTCGTGCTCGTTCTTCTGCGTCTTAATTTATATTCCAATCGGCAATCGAATCTTCCAGGCAGGACGGGAAAGACATCGTAATTCGTTGACAGCATACCTGCTTTAGAATATACGCGATAGCCATCTCACACAATACATGGCAGCATCGACGAGTATTAAGAAGCTTACACGATCTACATTTACTATTCTACTTGTGACGGCTAACACCATTATAATGTATGTCGGCCCTGATGTCTATCTTCTTGTTACTCGCGACATCAAAACCAACTATTTCTTCTTACTCAACCTGAACAAGGTTGGCGTTTCGTCTCTATGTATGTAATGAAGTTTTTTCGTCACTTAAGCGACTTTTTGAAACATATCGTTATTCGTATGAGCATCTATGTACATCACTTAAAACAGGAATTAAAATATTTTTTTCCGTGTCTCTATTTTGATATGTATGGTCATATGTGCCCATATTTCTATCTATGGGAACATTCATGTCCATATGGTAATGTTGCGAGTAATAAGATTTGTGTACATGCATGTGAATCCAATCTACTATTTTCCCATTTATGCATGTGAAAAACCATTTCTGTGAATGTAGTCTTTCTTCGAAAAATGAGCAAGTAAGCAGAATGAAATGGCAACAGAAGATTCAGCTTTCTTTTTTTTGCGAGATAAGCTTTTTCTGGAATAATTTCACATGTTATCAGTTAATTGTTACTTGATACGAGTAGTATGTCTGATATAATTGAAGGGCATAATCAACATCATTATCTTCCTGACAACACAACGCGCACTGCGAGATGCCATCTGGCGTGTTCTCCGTAGCGGCCGCTCGAGTAGGTCGACCCCTGCGATTCCGACTCTGGCCCCCCACTCTTTCATGCACACGGTGCGGCCAGCCTTCCCTCCTTTCGCAGATTCCCGTTCCAAACCGCATTTAGTCAACAAACAACAACTACTGCTGCCAACTTGTGCTTCCTTGCAGGTATCGACTCTGCATACCGCAGAAGCCTTCACCGTTTCCTCCGCGCCGCTTCACAAGCTTCCTGATTAGAAGTCGCCACATTATTATTCCTTAATCTTGCTGTATTCGTGAAATAAAGAAAATCTCACTAACCTACTTCCTAGAAAAACCGCACATTGCAGTGTGTTGTGTAATAAGAAAAGCTGATCGAGTGGCTGAGTAGTGGGGGATGTTTTGGAGGGAGGAAGTGGGATGCTTGCATGACTTCTTCGCTGGCTACCTTGTTTTCTTCGTGGCACGGGCGGTCTGCTGGCCGAGTGGTTGATGGCTGCTTGCCCCTTCCCTCCCACCGGTGCTCCCTCTCCCAATAACGCCTTTGGGTGTTCGCTCTCTCGACTGGTCGTCTCGCGGAGTCAGCCTTCAGCAGTTAGGAGAGGAATAGGAGTGAATTTCCTCCCTTCAATCAGTTCTTGTGCCAGAAGTAGGTAGAAATGGCTCCTCTGCTCTGCCTGGTCGCGCCGGTCACCTTATCTCTTCCCAGTGTCAGAGATCTCTTCCATTCGGAACACTCTTTTCGAACCCGCATCACTCATGTCAGTTGTTGTAATTTCTCGTGATTAGGCATCAATGGTCATTCAGTCTTTCCGGATGCATTGTCTTCATTCAATTGTTTACTAAAGAATCACATTGAGAGTTCAAAACATAAAGAAGGAAAAGCTGAAGAGAAGTTATATGAAGAGTTATTTCTGAGGGATGTAAAGCAGGTGACAACTGTCGTATTTATAAGTGGGATCATTGTGTTCACTCCAACCATTTAGACGATCCCTCTGAAGTATTTTCGCTTTGTGAGAAGTCTCTCTTCCGCACACTAAATCAAGGTAAAGCTGTCGTTGAGAGACCGAGGTGTGCCCAAGGATATAATTATTAGCACTATCCGTTCTCGTCCGAGTCTTCCACCGGCCGCACTCTTCAATTTAATCTTCTGGCTGCTCTGTGCTAGGGATATAACTGATAATTACAAGATTTTGATGTATGTACGTATGTATATCGCGCCTATTTTACACGTATGAAAACACCCTTTCACTTTCGCTTCACATGATCAGTGCAATGCATGTATTTTAAAAATTTATTACTTTACACAAGCAGTATCCTCTATACCCGGATTGACACGCTCATTGTATTGCCTTCAATTGTTTCGCGTCCTTCATAGCGCTTCGCTGCCCTTCCGTGCGGCATTGTTCTTAGGCTGAGTGGATTCTGTTTCTGACTCGGGGTACACCACACGCTCGAGCGCATCAACCAAAGAGACTAATGGTAATAGAGACAGAGAGAAAGAAGGGAAGTGCGTGAAAGGAGTGGGCGTGAGAAGAGGAGCAGAAGAGTGCGAGAGAGATAATGGCAGGAAGAATCTTCTCATCTTCTACTCAACCTCCTCTAGTATTCTTGGCCGGATTCATCCATGCGCAAGCAGCCAGCCAGCCGGCTGCGAACTCCCCGCGCTCTCCTCTGCCAGCTCTGCTCTTTGATCGCTCTGTATTCCGGCTTCTTCGTGCTCACATCCTTTTTTGGCATAATCTGCAATATGCTAATAATAATCCCGAAAAAACTCCTTTATTGCATGCTGTTGACTATACAATTTCTGCAAATATTTCACTAACATATCAGTGAAAATGCGTACCAAGCGCAATTCAGCGGCTTGATTCAGTAATTGTGATAGAAGAGCGGTTCCCACTCGGGTTCCTTCCATTTCTGTTCAAGCTCATTCCATTCTCTATCCGTTTTTGTTAGCAACAACAGTCTTTTTTCTCTATCTCTCTCTTTGGTCAGCCTCTCTCTCTCTCTCTTTCTCTCTCTCTCTATCTCTCTCTCTCTCTTTCTCTCTCTCTCTCTCTCAGTTCTGCCGGCTGGCCACCAAAGGCCACTAAGTAATTCATGGCGCAAATTGATGTGGACTGCTGCGGCGCGGGCATAGCCTCGCACACCTTTGGCCTCTTTCGAATGGATTGCACTTCCTCCGCCACCCGCGCACACTAACAATCAACGCCGAGAGCTCATGCAATTCTTGCTCTTATCCAGGGAACAAAATCGAGTCTTTCACTGTTTTTTTTTCGCTTTTTCAAGAAATTACCACCAACAAAGTAACATAGTAACATTTCTTCCCTCCATCTTTATCTCTATATCTCAACAACATTACTCTATGGCCGCATACCCAAATACCGGTTTCGGATCTCTCGTTCACTCCTCCACTCTAACATTTACCGTTTACTGGCCGCCAATGGCGGAGAGGCTGGTGGAAAAAAAAAGCTGCGATCAAGATCTAGTTAAGAAACGAGAGAGAGAGAGAGAGAGAGAGAGAGAGAGAGAGAGAGAGAAAAGGAGCAGAGCGCTAGAGTGACAGAGAGCGAGAGGGAACGAAACAGATAGAGATAAGGTTGAAACATCGAGTGCCCTCATTATCAACCTAGTTCGCAAAGAGATGATTACTAGTGTCGCAGGCTTCCCCCCGCCGTACCATGCATTCATTACTGCTTCCTACCACTCTGCATCTCCCCCTCTTCTCGTTGAGACACACAACATCTCCCCTTTCTCGGTTCGATTGATCGCGCGTAGCCAAGAATGAATGAATAACGGAACCATATTCATCGTCAGACTCTTGAATAGATGTCACGGTACATGGGAAACGACGCTCAGCTGTATGATATTCCATGACGCATCTCTTTGCCTGAAATCGTCTCTCTGCCTTGACTGCTTCTCATCAATGAATTTCTCTTTCATGTCATAAAAAGAGAGTTTACGTGTCTCATTGTACCCGCGAGCAACGCCACACTTGTATTCACACTAATTAATGTTGCGGCAGGTCACGGCCCATCTCTTTGGTAGTGGAGAGAGCAGAGAGAGAGAGGGGGAAAGAGAGCAGAGAGAGAGGGAAAGAGAGAGAGAGAGAGAGAGAGAGAGGGAGGGAGAGAGAGAGCAGAGAGCAGAGAGAGCAGCCGTCCCCTGTGGCTTCACTCCAAGTCGACGGCCACAACGAATTTCACGAGTGACTGAAGAGCGAAATTGGCTTTGCCAACTCGGGCACCACCGGGCTGGCCTCTCTGACGTTTATCAGGCAGCTTCGGTCTTGACTTTCCTCTCCATCTTCCGGACTCCCTGACATCTCCCCTCTCTTCTGTTGTCTAGTCCCAATTTGCTTCGTCTCTCAGTCGATCGCCTTCATCTCTTTTCTTTACCCTCTCTCTTTCTTCCTAATTATCTCATATTTACTGCTCTCACAATCCCTCTGTTGCGTTGTCAATGGCTCATCATTTTATCCTCTTCTTTATCTCTTAATCTCTGATTCCACCTAACCAATTTTGACTGAAGCGGGTTCTTGCATTCTCTAGTCGCTCTCACTTTTGGTGAGATGGTTCGGCCATCAGCCAAAATGCTTAATTACTAGAACAATTTCTGCTGTTATTCTTCGGCGGTTCTATGCGTGATGTTCCTCGACATTAAAAGCTATCAATGCTGGAAGTGATAAAGACAGTAAGAGGTGATGTGGCGAAGCCAACTCTCTAGGTGTCCTCCTCATGCATCTTACAATTAGTGCGTTCGCTCGTTTTGGTGGTGGCAGCTGAATGCGAATTGAGCGCGGCTCTTCTCTTGTCATGCTCTGGCTGCACTTCTGCCTATGGCTAACCCTCTTCTTCTCTTCGCTTGGACGCTCATCTCAATAAAGAAGATGAAGGAAGAGCCTTTGGCAGGTGGCGAGAGCAGCATCGTCTGCCATTCCCAGTCCCACTTATTATACGGAGAGCGGGCTCTTACTCTCCCGGCCGCTTCTTCCAATCTGCCTTTTACTCTAAATGTCACTTGCACAGCATTAGGTTCTTGGTATCAACGTGGGAATAGGGCAATGATATGTATGTATATAGGTTGGGTAATGTTTTCAAATTAGCGGGAGATAAACAGAGGCGTCAACCTTGATTAAATACTTGCCTTCGTGCCATGAGCACAAAGAATATCGAATGTAGAATATCAATAAAATAAATTGCGTGGAATTGAAGAGAGAGAATAATGCAAAGGAGATTGACTAGAGCGAATAGAACGGAAAAAAACTAGCTGAGCAACAAAGGGAAGCGAGAAGAGTGGCTCGTCTCTCAGAGATTCAGTGGGGTCACCGGGGCTCGAAGGGGAGAACTCATTATTGGAAAGCCATTACGACTGATAGAAAAACAGGAAGGAAGGGATGCGTGTTGGAGAGCGTGTGAGGAGCAGGCAGCGGCTCCTCATTCTTCATCGCAAAAAAGTAGAGGTTGTCGCTATGACCTGGTTCCTCAAACACGAATAAAAAGAAAAGATTGTTTCCCCGCCCAGGTTCATTAAGCCAAAGAGATAGGAAAAAAACGCATTACCATTTCAATGACATCCCCTGTGTCATTCTCCCTCACCTCTTCTCTCTTTCTCTCTCTCTCACTCTCTCTTACCCTTCTCTCTTTCTTCCTCTCTCTCCCTCTCTCTCACTCTCACTCTCACTCTCTCTCTCTCTCACACTTTCCCTCTTCTTGAAGCGCAGATCCTTGTGGTCTACTCAACAATGCCATGCCAGCCGCGCATCGACTGCTCTCCGTGAGCTGACCGGTACAGGGAGGGTATTCTCTCTGCCATCATCGTCTGATATCACTTTGTGCACCTTTGCTTTATTTTTGTTTCACTCGCTCGTGGTATTCCCCTTGCAATTTCTCTTCTCACTTTTTTTTTTAAATCTTTCTCTCTCTCTCTCTCCCTTTCTCGCTCTCACTCAATCTCTCGCATTCTAACCTTCATTTTATTTCTCGCACTCATTCTTCCTCTTTCTCTTTACCTCTGTCTTTTATCTCTGTCTTTTATTATAAATCATAAAATTCTTGCATAAAATGTTGGTCTATACGAGTGTTTATTTATAAGATGCTCAATTACCATTTCTTTCGGTGCAATCAGTGGAAAGGGTTGAAAATCTCTCTCTCTCTCTCTCTCTCTCTCTCTCTCTCTTTCTCTCTCCCTCTGTTTCCCTCTCTCTCCCTTCCTCTCTCTCTCTCACTCACTCTCTCTCTCTGCGTTGTATAAATGTATTGTCTTAAGCGTAAACATGCCACGATACTCTGGACTATCGGCTGCAAGGCTTACCCCATCGGCTGCCCTCTTCCCCTCCCTCTCTGGATTGTCAATTCAGGCCCGCTGGCCGGACCAGACACCGTTGGCCACTTCATTTCGCATGCATCCACCGGCGCAGCCATTTCTACCCATATCACAGCGAGCATGAATATCATTTGCCTCCAAAATGTTTTTTTAATGTACTCTCTCTCTCTCGATCTCTTTATATTTCTGCCTCCCTCCCGTATTTCTTTATGATCTCTGAGTTACTTTCAGCGTTTTATTGGTGTATTCTGACTCGTTTCATACAAATAGCCTTTTACCTCAACTTGGAGCAGCTGCGTTCTGTTTGTTCATTGAGATTCATGATTAATGAGAGAGGATGAACCGACTTTATTTGGTAATACAATGTTTTTTTTCTTTCCTTTCTCTGCTTTCTTCGATTGCTGCGGCAGATGGCGAACACTTCTTTGCCAGTCAGAGAAGATGGGCGCGACCTTTTCTCTTCGTTCAGCGCGCGCTGCACATTTCGACTTTATCAATTAATTGCATCGGGCTCTCTGAGATAAATAGAAATACGGTTAGCTGATGGAGAAGATAGAGGACAAAAAAGATTGAGAGCGAAAGAAGGAGGCGGGGAGGGAGGGACAGCGACAAAGAAGACCATACCGGTTGGAGAGCTAAGGCTCGGGAAACGGATGCAAGGTGCATGCATATCAGTTCGTTGTCATCTGCTATCATCGTCAATCAATTCAGTCTGTTGCCTTTTCAAGCTGGCCCGAGCAGAAGCTATGTATATGTAGAAATCTTGTATACATGAGTGTTTGTATTCAAGTGCATCTATCTCTAACAATAAGATAACCTATGTAAATTGCATATATTATTTCACTCCGCAAGTTTCGTAATGTTTTCTGTTTTCATATACGATTAATAATTATTGGTGAAAGCGGCTTGGTTCACGGCACAGGAGGTGACTGACTTCATATCGGCTCTCCAATTCATCAAGGAGAATGCAAATTCAATGCAAGCCGCGTTGCTCCGTTACTCTCTGTCATTCCTCGTGCTGACATCAACATGCAAATCTAATTTTCGACTTACCTCTCCATTACTGCCACGCAAGGTCGCTCACGCTCGGCGCGAGACATTTAGTTCCATTTGTTGAGTAGTAAGTATTTCTGGCAGTACGCAGTATTCAATGGCAGGCACGGTACCTTATGTATTATGAGAAGTTCTATTATGAGAAGTTTGACAGCACTAACTTAATTTGCAAACCAATTGTTTTTTTTGGGCAGCGGTGGAATCAAAGATGTAGAGATCGAAGGAAGGGTTGTTCTCGAAGATACATATGTCTTCTTAAAGAATCTTTGCTTCATGTATCAAGCGTGGTTCTATTCCTATGTACATGCCAACGAAGAGTCTCACAATTAACCCTTAAATATGTAGATAAAAGAACCGTAATGCCAGCCTCGCTGGTCCAGCTCGTAACATTTCATTTGAAATCTCTTATTGTTCATGACCTATTATATTACCTTTTCCTGACCGTAGCTAAAACAAAAGAATTCTTTTTCGTGTGAGCCTCCGTCGCTCTTACTCTCTTTTAATGTATTTACTCATTTATCTCTGCTCTTATTTCCATTTTCGCCGTAATTGTGAAGGTTCATCATGAGAAGTTTTATCAAACATGCAAAAGTGGTCTTAACCATCGCAATGCTATTCGTAAAACAACGCAATTATTTTAAATATATATTACATGAATTGAAAGAGGCGTGCTACTGGCTCCTCTTCATCTCGTCATCCTATGCTTCCTCTTACTTTTTCAATGTGTCTCCTCCTGCCGTCTTTTCCACTGACAATAAGCTTCTCCGCGTCTCTTCCACCTCTCGCATTGATTCATCGACAATTCCGTTGTTATTTATTGCCAGACACTGCTTCCATAAATGCATTCGGAATGGTACGAATCGAACGGGCGCAATGGAAGGCATGAATGTTATGCCCGGTAATGCTCATTCTATCACTCACCACACGCGCCATTCGGATTCGCCTTTGATTATGCCTATTATGCCAGATTGATAGATGATCACTTCAGGCTACTGCTACTTACCGGACGAGTAGGAGAGTGTGTCTGGAGAGAGGGAGCAGAGAAGGAGACGGCTTGCTCAGTGACGGGTGCCAGCCCGTCGATCTCTCCTCAGCCCTGAAGCGTGCGCATCCCTCGGCCGCCCCCTCCGTGGGTGGCCTCGCCGTCTCCGGGCTCGACCGCGGCGACAACGACGATCTCTTCCTCATCCACGCGGCGAAGGTACGCAAACATTCCACGACACGTAACTATGACATAGCGTTTGGACCTATTTTGTATATAATATATATTAATTGATTTAGTTTTAGCTTGAATCTTCTTGCGACATGCTAGAAAAAATTATGCGATATAAAAACACTTACTAGTCGGAGATACGAATATTTCTTAATTTATGCTATCATTAAAGGTATGTAGATAAGAAAGCGAATACACATCCCTTTAAAAGAAGAATATTAACCAAGCGGTTCGTGATCTTTTTCTGAACTCTTCCCACCCTGTCTTAAGTCATAGTCTATCTTTGGCTAAAAACTATCCCAGTATAATGTTTCCCCGAACGGAGAGACTACGTTCTGGTCGTCCTTGATTGTCTTTCTCGTTTGCGGAGGCCACCAATTTCAGCGTATCCAAAGAATAAGTGGCTTGTCAATCATCTGAGAGCGCTTCTCATTTCCTTCGCCTGGCGAGGTGCCAGAACGCGAAGAGGCGTAGGTTTCGGAGACGAAAAGTAGGCCAGCCAGGGCCGCGCTCTGGCATCCCTCCGGTCGTTTACCTTCCAGAGTGATATGCGCATGTCAGCAAGATGGGAGAAGGAGAAGGGTGGAGGAAGAACGTATGGACACTCTCAGACAATCACTCGGTCTGGTATGCAGGGAGATAATTAGAGAGAGAATGAGCGGAATCCAGTTAACAACTCCTATTATTTATTTAGCTAAAAGCGTGAGAATGTAACTCTATGTTTAGTTTTTGATTAGCAGTCTGGGCAACGATTCCATTCTTTGTAACCATTCCCTTCGCATAACAGTCATCACTTTACTGTACGAAACATGGCTAACAGCCTTTAATAATTGTGCTGAAAAACAGAAGCGGCGCCTCTTTTCTATTGTTGTCTATTCAGTCCCTTCTCACTCTCTGACTTCTCTCGCATCTCAAACCTTTCTCATCTCTTTCGCTTTTGAATTCTTTTCACTTCTGATTTTCATAATCGCCATTTTTTCTCTTATAAGTGCATCACACTTTTATTTCACATCAAATATGCGTTGCCTCCCGGTCAAGAAGTCAGTGTTTCCTCAAGAATAATAATGCCTTGAGGCGCCAGGGGTGAAATGAGCATGCAAGAGCCTGGGGAAGGATGAGATGAGTCTGTGGGAGTGAATGAATGGTGGTTGTGGGGGGGGAGGGGGTGTAAAGAGAACCTCGTGCTCCCTTTCAAGCGACCGCGAACAGTACTGCTCAAGAGAGTGAGTGCGCAGTGTGTCCATCGGCTGTACACAGGCTCCATATTCACCCCCCCCCCCCTCGCTCCTTCTCTGCACCCCCTCTCGCCCTTCTCTCTCTCTCTCTCTCTCTCTGCCCTTCTCTTACGTAACGTCCTTTACCGCATTCTATCCTCAACTCATGTCTGTCGTCCTGTTTTCTCTCACTTCTAAGCTCCTGATCTCGAACTTGCACTTGCTCATTCAAACTTTCTTCCCCTAAGGATTTTATGTATTTGTGAACTGGAAGAATAGGCACCAGCAGGAATGCGTGAATGCATTCATGTTTGAGAAATTAAAAGGAATTTCTTTTGTTTTTCTTATTATTATTTACGTGATTTCAACGAAATAGTAATGACTTCTAATAGGAATACGCTTATGCGATGCAATGATTTATCCTCGTTTAACTTCCAGTTGCTTAACTTGGTTATCGAAAGAATGGTTCTGTTCAGTCAAATATCTCTTGTCAATCATGGCTGCTACGTCTGTCTAAATTCATTTGATTAAAATCGATGCAATTTCGGATTGTAATATCAGTAGCGTGAGAAGTATGGTGATTGTGAGAGCCAGACATTTTGCACAACGGGAAAGACGCGAGATAGCAGGCGAGCGATAGAGACTGAAGGGAGGCAGAGATGGACATGTATGGAAACTTCCAACGTCTATTCATAACGATCGCATATATTCATCCCCCGCTTCAGCAAATGTTGTGCACAATCTCTCTGCCGATATCGAACCCCGTTATATTTTCTCGTGTCAATTCTTAAAAAAGTGGCTTCGCTAATGGTTACATGACCGAGTCTCAAAGTCACTCATTTTAAGAAGAATGATCAGAAATAGCTCTTGCGCCCTTTTTGGTTAGTGGTAAGGGGTCAAGCGGCTGTCTCTAGTCTGATTAAGTCGTAAAAGTTGCTTCTTTAATCGTTTCCTGTTAGCGAGAGCGTTCACGAGGCGGGAAGGATCTTGATGACTATTTAGAAAGAAACAAGAATTTGAGGCCTCGGGTAAATTATGAGAAAAAGTAGCAGGGAACGAAAGAATGCCCGCGCTGTAGAAGAGTGACGGTAGGAACAGAGAGAGCGAGTGAGGAAGAGAGTGGGAAAAGACGGACAGAGAAAGAGAGAAAGAGAGCGGAGCAAAGAGAGAGCCAGAGAGACAGAGGGAATGACAGAGAGAGAGAGAGAAAGAGAGAGGAGCAAAGAGAGAGAGAGAGAGAGATAGAGAGGGAGAGAGATATGGCGAGATGGGTGGAAGCCCTTCTCCTACGAGTTGTATGACTGGAACGGTCGGCGCAACAGATATCGCATTGTCTTGTAGCAGAAGCTGCTTGACGCTGTTTACCAGAATGCGCAACTGGTTCTCCCTCTACAGAACCTCGTCCCTTCTCCGCTTTCGCTTCCTCTTTCTTCCTTCTTCTCTCACACGCTCCTCTCATCATTGCATCAGTCACCCACTCATTCCTACCTATGCCTAAGGCAGTTCAGGATACTGCTTGAGCGCTCTCGATTTTTGAAGACCCTTTTCGCAATGGCTCTTCCTAATTCGTTTTCGAAGGCTTTTCTACAATATATTTTATACCATATTCTGGTTCAATTTTATCTTGCTTTGTCAATTACTGAATAGCTATGTATAAAGTGCATAACAATTAAGCGGCCCTTTTCCGCTCTTCCCATTTCGGTATCCGAGCTCCATTCCATCTCAGAGATCCTCTACTCCTTGTTAATTAATCAATCCGTCCCTCATCTTGTCCACCTTTATTCATCTTCCTTTTCTAATTCAAAATTACTCTATGCATTCTAGTTCAGAGAAAGAGGCGCCTAACGGCAAACAGTGAACTGCCAGAGAAGAGTGCGCTAAAGAAGTGGGGAGATAGAGAGGGATGCTTTCATTCAGTCCGAACATACTACAATGTCAAACGAAAAAAAGCACGTAGAGAGAACGAGAGGTAGTGAAATAGAGAAAGAGATAGAAGAAGAAGAACAGAGTCCTCCACGTCCCCTTTTTCTACACTGTACGTCTTCCGCCGATGCAGACAACGAAGCGCAACTAAAAAAGAAGGAAATGTTAAGAGCGCAGAGGGTAGCAGCGATGAGCCGTTCGGATCGTGTGTCTTGTCTTTGTGCTTCTTTCGCCCCCTCTCCCTCCTCTCCTCTCTCTCTCTCTCTCTTTCTCTCTCTATCTCTTTCGTTACCTCGGTCTGTCTGACTCTGTAGTTTTCTTTCTTTCACTCTCTTTGTATACTTCATCTCGCTCTCATCCCTTTTTCTGCAAAACTTTCAATTCTCTCTATCTGTTCCCTGATTGCTCTTTCTCTCATTCCACCTCCTTTTATCTGCGCAACTCTGTCATCTTTTCGGCGACAACCATTTTGCTCACTTCACACTTCTCTTTTCCTCACTCTCTCTTTCTCTCTTTACTTCGCCACTCTCTCTACCCTCTCGCGCCATGTGGTTGCTCTTGAATTGCTTCCCATCTCTTCCTGTATACTTCTCTTCTTCCCATTATCTCCAGCACCATTAAAGGAAGCAAATGCTCAATTTTCATTTTTTTTTCTTACTTGGATGATTCATTTTACAAATTGATGCGCTATAATTCTAACTATGGCTATGTGCGTTTTATTTTTCATTCGGACACCATTTCTGGCGATTCGAAAGTCTTCTATTCGGAGTCAATTCCACATCCATAACAAATATCCGATTGACGGTTTTTGGTGGGGTGTTTCACCGCTAGATCTGTAATTTCTTCGCTGTCTATTACTTGCCCTCTTTTCCCTTGTCTGTAGCTCTCAGCCCTCTCCCTCGCGCTCTATTTCTCTCACTCTCCTTATCTCTGATATCTTTCTTTCTCTCACTCGGCGAGAATTTTCGATCATTCTGTTAGTCGTTGCATCCGGCTCAGGGAAGTGACTGCGCCAGCATAGTTTGGAATGAGGAGAATGAGAGATTTAGGACGAGAAAGAAGGAGTTGGATAAGAAGATATAAATGACGGGAGATAACGTTGCGACTAAGACGAAAACTGTGATATATAAAAAATGAACGTGGTGGAAGGCGTTCGCTTTGATGCGGATATTTAGCGAAACAAAGATTGATAGTGAGAAAGAAATCATTCAAAACATATTTGAAGCGTACCGTTTCAGCCTAGTGCTCATTAATCATTGGACAACAGAGTTCGTAAACGCTTGGATTTTTTTCTGGTTTAAAAATGACGAATCTGGTTCAATGATTAGCGATGAAATATTTTTTTTGTTTTTAGAAAATGATGACGGCAGCACCGCTGCCGCTGTCGACGGGGCTGGCGCAGACGGCCGGCCAGCAGTCGTCGGCTGGCACCACTCCCTCCTCCCTCTGCTCCACTCCCATGACACTGCTCTCCGCTGCTGCCTCCGCGGCCAATCCCGGCCTTCCCTTCATGCATCACTCCTTCCAGTATGCACAACCCACTGTCAGTCACTCCAGTGTGTATTCCTGTACTCCATGGTATTATGAGGCGGGTGTCTGGTTTTCAATTAGTATCCAATTATTGTTAGTCTATTTCGAACACTCCTAATAACTTTCTTATGCAAGAGAGAACCACGATAAAAGGGGAGACGAGGTGGGAATGGGCTAGGATGAAGAAGAGAGGGACACGCAGAGCCATGGCCTGCGGGGAGGGGGAAGAACAATACCCGAAGGAATTACGAAGCGAGGAAAAACTGAGAACAACGAAGAAGACTGTAGGAATATGTGTAGCATTGCAACTGGAATCATTCAGAAGAAATTGACGCATTCCTTAGCGGAATTGCTCTTCGTCTTCAGCAAAAAAAATTTATTCAGAAAAGAAAGCTTAATTTCTTTGAAAATAAAACCTTCTTCAGGTGACCGGATAGTGTCTTGAGGCACGAAAGGTATCATTGTAATTTCTCTGTAATGGGATTTTGTTACTCATCTATTTGGTCCCATCTCTCTTTAAACAACTTTTTATTCGCTTTTCTTTACTCTTTCACACTCACATTACACTTTTGAATGATCCTTCTAAGATTTTTTTCCTCTTCTTCTTTGCTGCACATTTTATTTCTCGCGTTTCTTCTTAGAGAATGCTTAATCTCTTTATCTTGAATTTTTCTCAAGAATTTCTTTAAATATTTTCGGTGTAAGTACTGTATCCGTCGAGAAGACAGAAAGGGAAAAGAGAGAGAGTGGAGAGAGTCTAGCCTTTGCAGTTCCCGGTGGCGGGCACGAATGCCTTCGAAGGCATGCCTATCTTTGTTCTGCCGCCGAATGGCCTGAGTCAGGGCGTCTCTCTCGCCGCTCTCCACCGCGCTGCTGTCAGGCGTGCTCTTTCTTATGTTCACAAAAAAACGAGC
Organism: Allodiplogaster sudhausi; assembly: GCA_945643635.1. Classification (NCBI taxonomy): domain Eukaryota; kingdom Metazoa; phylum Nematoda; class Chromadorea; order Rhabditida; family Diplogasteridae; genus Allodiplogaster; species Allodiplogaster sudhausi. Next base: position 4,068,188 of record CALZFC010000009.1, read on the forward strand.
CTGACTCTCTTGTTTATCATCTTTCCACCATCTCATAATACTTATCGTCGAGAGAAACAACTTTATAAGCTCCCTGATTAAAGAGATCAAATGTGAGAACACAAAAAAAACAACATAGAAATGCCAAATTGGAACATGTTGTAGGAAGTCAAAGCCGGTCTCATCAACTCGGCAACGGAGCCAAAAGTCGACACAAGCAGTCAGTCAATTTCCATTGAATAAAAGGAATTGAATCTCTGAATTTGCAGAACACTTCCATGTTTTCATCGGAGACTTGTCATCCGAAGTTGACAACAAAATGCTAAAAGAGGCGTTTGACGCCTACGGTGAAGTCTCGTCAGTGTCTTAACTATTGCTGCTAATCATATGCAACTTAGTGAAAAAACCTCCAAATATCATGTCCAATACTTTTTTTTAGAGAAGCAAAGGTGATTCGAGATGCGCAGACACAGAAGTCTCGCGGCTACGGATTCGTCTCCTACCCAGTGAAAGAGGTTTGGTCATTGTTTTTCTTTATATCATAACTCCGGGCCGAAGCAGAATGAGATTGTGAATTGTGGGAAGTTGCAGCACGCGGAGAAGGCGATCAATGCGATGAACGGGCACTGGCTCGGTCGACGGGCCATTCGAACCAACTGGGCCACTCGCAAGCCAGCCGAGGAGAACAGGCACACGCTCACCTTCGAGCAGGTCAGTGGCCTTTTCATCGTATATAGGAGGATGGTCATTAAATTGCCGCCCCTTCTAATCTATCGTTATCCCGTTTTCTTTTTTTCCACCTGCGAAAGAAAAATCCAATATGCTAAATATGAAATGAATACTTTTTAGGTCTTCAATTCAACGAAGGCAGATAATACGTCCGTGTACGTGGGCAATGTCAGCCAAACCACAACAGGTTTATTTCCTTGTGCAGGATTGATTATATTTGCTCTACATAAAATAATTAATAAAAAACCAAGAAAGGTATGATACAAAATTTAAATCATCTTTAAAGCTTTTCCAATTGAAGACGCTGATCTGCGAGAGGCGTTCGCATCTTTCGGTGCGATCAGCGAAGTGCGCGTGTTCAAGGCGCAAGGATACGCATTTGTACGATTCGAGAGGAAGGAGGACGCGACGAGAGCCATCATGGAGATGAACGGCAAGGCCGTGGCAGGCAACACCATCCGCTGCTCGTGGGGACGCACGCAGCAGCAGCAGGTTCATTCAGGGAATTCGAGTAGGAAACTCATGCCCCTCTCCTCCACTCAGACTGCCATCACTCCTCTCATGACGGATCTGAGTCCGTTGCTGGCTGCGCAGCAGATGCTGCAGCAGCCGGTGGCCCCGACGCCCTACGCGCAGTTTGCGGCGGCGGCTGCGGCGGCCGCGGCCGTCTCCTCCGTCCAGGCGCCTACCGTATCCGCTGCGCCTCCCTTCTGGACACAGATGCCTGCTGCCATCACTCAGTACATCAATCCTGCCATGATCGCACCCGGAACTCTGCTTCCTCAGTGGTAGAGAGGGCGACAACGTTAGAGAAATCAGAGAGACATGATGCATCTGAGAATTTAACACCTTGAGCTTCTCTTAATCCTTAACCTGTGTATTTGTTTTGCATTTGAAGACCGTTCCTTAATTGCTAGAGCATTCCTAGTCAGCATTCGCAGGTCACCAGTGTGTACGCTGATGCTGACCATGCAGCCGAAGCATGTACTCGCGTGCAATTACCTTCCATTTGTCATCTATTCAATTGCATATCAGGCATAATTATTGTATGCTTTTTAGCACGACGTATGTATGTGAATCAAATCACGCTCTAGCTAACAGTCATTAATTGTTTTCGTATCATTCATTAATTCACTCGCCCATGACGGATATGGGTTTCCGCAATTCGATCCCTTGCTATTGAAAGGTCCCGCTTATACATTTCCAAGATGTCTTAATTTGATTCAGAACAAATAAGAACCACTACCGTAGTCGACTGGCGACCTCACAGAGAGTGGTTTTCATGTCGTAGTATTTGACAGAACCAACAAGATGTGTGCAAGAACAAATTAAAATCTAGCAACAAATTATTTTTCATTGACCGAACATGCATCAATTTCAAATTTCACTCGCCGGAGAGAAGAATGTTATCTTATCCTGACAATGAGCAAGCATTTGAGCTACCGCTTTTGTAGCTACACATTGTTTTCGCTACCATCTGACCGTAGAATGTCTACTTTAAATTGCTATTACTTATACCCAAGTATCAGTCATTTGTTCACCATTCCTTGCATAATGTTCACTGAGATAAAAGGAATCGTCTGCTTCACATCCACATGTGGCTGTGTTTAAAAATCCCTCATTCATCAATGGTAATTATTGCACGATGAAACATTTAAGCATTTATATATATGTCGAAGATGCTGGTCATTTCGGATCGTACGTGTTCGCATCCAGCAAGTTTCCGCTGAAAGAAAGGAAAAAACAGTAATCTATGCAATTGAGGTAATCGTCAAGATAGAATTTAATGCTATGTTATTACAGAAGACAGGAAGCGTTGATATTCTTCAATTGAAATTGTCTTGTGTGGTGGAAAAGTCTAACGGCTGCTTGTAGTGGCATACAACGAGAGCACGCGTTTCGCTGTCGCATGAAGCGATGCCGCAGCCGATGAGTGTCGAGCGGGCAGCAGCCATCTTTAGTTTCTCTCTCTCTTTCTTTCTATCTCTTTCTCTCTCTCTCTTTATCTCTCTGTTTCTCTCTCTCTTTGTATCTTTTTGTCTCTCTCTCACAATCAGTCTGTTGTTTCACGACCAACCAGAAACTGCCAGACTTGCCTGCGTTGCGTGTCCAATACCGGTGTTGAAAACGTCCCTCGTTAGCTGAACACTCTTCCAGCCAAACTCCTGGAATTCGTTCGCCCATGCACGAGATGCCTCGGCGCCGGTGCCGGCAGTTGGAATCTAAGCAGCATTCTTTCTATTCTTGAATCCTCCATTTACACATAAATATGTATGCATGTATGTACATATCTGCTTTTCTCTGAATAAAGATACGACAGTCTAATTCTGCCAACTTTGACAGTCGACCACTTCGTGTACAGATTTTCGCCCACGCCTTCCATGCCCGAATGCGCGAACTTGCAGCCGTTTGCGTACTTCTGAGCGCTGCTCTCCAATTCGCAGTCCCACTTCTGTTGATGACAAAATCATGTTTACTTCTATGATATTTTTTTAAAGCAAAAAAAAAAAAAATAAAATCTCATTAAAAATGTGATACAAGATCAGGAATCGGCGTCGCAGCAGGTGGCATCCGCTCGTCCTTCGCGATAAAGTTGCCAGATGAGATCTGTTGCCGCAATGTATTATGAATATTAAGGATGTCCGAAGTCTCCGAAATAGACAGGCCACTCGAACACAACTGGGCCGCGGCCACTAAACGGAAACCATGAAAAGTGTATACTATAAAGCATCATGCTTAAAACTTTTACAAGTTTTAAGCAATATTCATGTGATACATATGTATGCAAAAAACCACTAGCCTGAACAGACGAAAAGCGCCGCAATGATGATAAACATCTGAAAACACCGGGTTTTAATTTTAATCTGGAAAAGGTTGTAACCTTCCAGGCCAAGTCTTGCTGTCAAATTTAATGCACTGGACACCTCTCAAAGTAAGTATAAAATGGGAATAAAATTCAGCTCGTGATGACCTGGAAAGGGGTGGGATGCGAAGTGTAAGTGTTTACTCTGTGAAACTCGAGTCTGACAGCGAGAAAGCTAGAAGTGGAGGCGATGCCCGCTATCTTTATTCGTTACTCTCGTTTCGCCTCCCTCTTTATCGTTCTGACATTCTCTTCTCCCCATCGTTTCGTCTACCTCATGTGATATCTTCATCGTCCCTCTCAAACAATTCGGCTTAATCCGATCATCCTCCAATGCTTGTGTTCGTTGTGGAACCAACGTGCGTTTGGTATGACTCATCGTCGGCCATCTCGTATGGAATTAAAAAAAGAAGCTCCAATTACTCACGGAATGTATGTTAAATTGCGAAAATTGAGGTATCAGAGTCGGGAGGGGAAATATAGTCGGCAGGGTACACTCATAGATAAGAGATTTTAAACAACCATCTAAATATTAGTAAATATCTATGTACATATCAAATTCTTAAATTCAAAATATTAGACAATCAGTGAAGACAATTCTTGTTATAATCTTGATGAATGAGACATTCTGTCCCAAATTAAATTTTATTTTCTGTCGTTATTTCTATTTATTTTTGCCATAAAATATGTTAAGTCCATCAGAGGCGACCGATACATCCTGTCAGTCGTGGAGGCCTATATTTCCGATGGGACGCTTTAATTTTCAATTTGACGCCTATAATTCGATGGGACGCCTACACTAGAATAGAGCCGCCCTGTCTTCTATCTTTTGACTCTTGAGCAAAAATAACGATGAGCAAAATGCGAAGACATCTCTCTTGACCTTGAATTTTGAATACCTTGAATTACAATGTACTGTTTACTATTGTTTAATCTGGACAACTCGCATTGTATTTTTGAAGATCACTGCTAATCTCTGTTCCTTGACAACGGTACTCCAGTTACTTTAGTTGTAATTAGTGCCGAAATTTTAATACCTCTAGGTGAATATTTCAATTAGTAGTGCGCCAGGCGTGGTGAATATTTCTCCTATTCGAATTGGTGAATATTGCTATTTGCTATAGTGTTGTTGAAATAACAAAGGTCTCGGATGGATTTGCCTTCAGTAAAATATTACTACGGTTGCGCTGCTCGGAGAATGCTTACGAAAAGGATTCAATGCTCGGTCTTAATGCATGGCGCAGGATTACTGCATCTTTGTTTTGTTTTACATTTTTTTGTAAGATGTTTATCTCATTGTCATGTTCTTTCGGGAAAGAAAATAGGACGAGTATTGTTATGTAAACAATTAGAGTTGTCGTATATGTTAATTGTTGGTTCAGCTTAAAGATAATCATGGTTTGATGCTTTTCTATGGTAGATTTGAATGGAGAACGATCCTGCATACGGCGAGGATGCAACGGAGGCAATAAAGAGCGATCTCGCTTCAGTCGACGAGTTTACAGTCGCACTTCCTGAAAAGGTCGTTTATTCTGTTCTGAACAATCTTTGTCTTCTACGTCTGCTCTTGCTGTTTAAAACTTTTGATGTTCGTTTTCTTGCAATTTATCGTGTTCACAGTCATTGGGCTGCAACAAAGTTATAATATACCGCGAGATGTCTTTGTTCATTGCCCTTCAAGTCGTTCTTATTTATCTTCCAGAGTGACAATGGCGAATCGAAGGAGAAGCGTGGCGAACGAGAGGAGCGGGATAAAGATCGCGAGGACAGGAAGAAGCGGAAGCGGAGCAGAAGCAGAGATCGTGAAAGGAAGCGGTCGACCTCTAGGGACCGCGAGCGCAGTGGCAGAGACAGGCACAGGGAACGCAGCAGGGAGCGAGAGCAAGGGACGCGGTCAGCCAAGTTTTGTTAAGACTAACTATCTTTGAGAGCTCATAGAAGGCTAATGTTTCGTTCATGTGTATCAGTGGGGTCGGTTTGCTGTATGTTGTGGCTAGAGCATACTTTCTGTACCCTATTTTGGTTATAATACGTGGATATCAGCAGTCATCTTTGCTTTGCAGTGATCGCAGTCGTGACCGACGTAGTCGCGCGGAGGAGAAGCCCAAGCGCAAGAACAAGTTCTGGGATGTCCCGCCTGCCGGCTACGAGCATCTCACTCCGAAGGAGTACAAGGAACTCCAGGCCAGCGGCCAGATTCCGAGGAGCAACATTCAGGTATCTTCATAGCTACTGCTATATTTCAAGGAATCGGCTGCTTGCCTTGCTTATGTCTTGTTGACCTCTCGCGAGGCCTGGCTCATGTTCATATGCATGCCAGTTAAACATCTTTGGCAAAGCGATCTTCGCAGCTTATCTGGTTATCCATTAATCCTTGATGAAAATGAGGATATTTCAAGAAACGCTTGGAGACTCCGTATTAGCAGAATATTACATTGCTGGGAAGGTGGAATGGAATTCTTTACAGTTTGCCCCAAACAACTATTGTTTGCAGGCGGCCGTACCCGTGGTCGGCCCGTCGGTGACTTGCCAGTCTCGCCGTCTCTACGTTGGCAACATCCCCTTCGGCTGTAACGAGGAGGTCATGGTGGACTTCTTCAACCAGCAGATGCATCTCTGCGGCCTCGCACAGGCACCCGGCAACCCCATCCTCTCCTGCCAGATCAACCTCGACAAGAACTTTGCCTTCATCGAGTTCCGCTCTGTCGACGAAACTACTGCAGGTGAGAAGAGAAATCGGCATGGTTGCGAGAAAATCACTTGATAGAAAAGGAGTTCTCTCTGGTATAGTTGTATAGTATCTTTTCGCTTTACTTGTTTTTGCCTGCATACGGTATTTCGCATTCATGATGATGTTGTACTTTTGTTCGTCCCTTTGCAGGAATGGCCTTTGACGGCATCAACTTCATGGGTCAGCAACTGAAGATCCGCCGTCCGCGTGACTACCAGCCGATGAGCGCCTCCTTCGACACCAATGCCAGAATGCACGGCGGGTTCTTTCGTCTATCTTACAGCCAAACAGCATATCCATGATGGAAGAGTACTGATGTAACAGGCAAACTTGTATTTTTAAATAGACGATTCTGTTTTCTTGTAGTGTCGAACATCGTCGTGGACTCTGCGAACAAGATCTTCATCGGTGGCCTGCCAACATATCTGAATGAGGAGCAGGTTCGGTCTCGGGTCTTTCTCCCCCTTCCTTGCCATGTCCTCCTCCTTCTGAAGAGAAGAGTCGCTCTTTCAGCGGGAGCTGGCCAGCCACACGCCAATGCGCATCACTAAACATGACTGCTGTCCGTTGAAAAGAGAGAGACATCATCCTTCTCCTTCCTCTCGTTCTTTCTTGTCTATTCTTCTGTCTCAGTCTACTATTCGTCCTTCTAGTTTATATTCAGTGAACCCTCTTTCTAGTTGTATTCCAATAGCTTCCAATCCTCTCCCCTTCCCGTCTGGAATACCTTGCTCCTGTCTTCTCAATTTCAATTGGCACCGTTTGAAGTGACCCTTGGCTTCAGGCAGGTTATCTGTCGTTCTTTTCTCTTGTCTACTTTTAGCATCTCAGCTCGTGTGGACCGATGGAGGGCTTCGTGCCGGATTTTAGGTCCCAGGTCGATTCCCAATGGATTTTAGGAGTTTTAGTGCTCTCCTCCTCGGGGTCTCCGCAGTCACTGCCGCAGCTCCCATTTTTCAGGCGTTTGCAGCTTCTTTTTAAGCTCTTTTGGCGCATCCGTCTACTGTGGGCCTCCCCCGTTGCTGCTACCTTTTAGGGCGTTGGAGTGAAAAGTCCACCGAATGGTTCGGTAGCCGAGAGGGTGTAGAGCGCAGAGTAGAAGAGAGGCAGCATCTCCACTCCCCGAGTATCTCCATGGGTTGTTCAGGTCAAAGAGCTGCTCTCTTCGTTCGGACAACTCAAGGCATTCAACCTCGTCCAGGACACGATTGGCGGCTCGAAGGGCTATGCATTTGCTGAGTATCTGGACCCCAGTCTCACTCAACAGGTTTGCTTACATGTCATTTCTTAGAAGAACGTTGTTAGTTCAAGACGTAGTTCTAATTTTAAAGATGGAGATGACGCAGTTAGTGAGAACTTGTTCATAGCGCGTACTTACATAATGTTTGAGGCAATCGCTGGCCTGAACGGCATGCAACTCGGGGACAAGCAGCTCACCGTGCAACTCTCATGCGGAGACCGCGCCGCCGCCTACAGCAGCAATGCGCCCGTCCAGGTTGATCTCCTTTCTTTAGCCAGCTCCAACGCTCCTCTCTCACGTGTAATGGAAGAAGACTCTACTCCGGACTACTATCCCCGCCTTGCTTAAGGTGGCCGTGGCTGGCATCGACCTGTCGAAGGGCGCCGGCCCAGTCACCGAGGTGCTCTGCCTCATGAACATGGTCACTGAGGAGGAGCTGCGTCTGGACGATGACTATGAAGGTTGCTGTGCCCTTCTCGTCTCTCTCTTTTCCATGCTTTCTTTCCTCCTCTCGATAGCCGTATTTCTTGTTGTCTCCTTCCCTCTTGCATTCTCATTCTCTCTCATTTCTAACTCTGCAGACATCCTGGATGACATCCGTGAAGAGTGTTCCAAGTACGGACTCGTCAAATCGATCGAGATTCCACGGCCGATGGCCGGCGTCCAAGTCAGCGGCGTCGGCAAGGCTTTCATCGAGTTTGGAGACAAGGTGAGAAGCTTTACTCATTCTTACTCTCTCTCTCCCTCTCTCTCTCTCGCTCTCTCTCTTTCTCTCTTTCTAAGGCACACATTCTCTATTCCACTTCCTCTTCCTTCCTCTCTGTCTTCTTCTCTCTCTTTCCTTTTTCTTCTACCTCGCAAGCGTATCCAGAATGTCTTTGCTTGAGGCGGATTGCCAGCGTGCTCAGGCTGCTCTGACTGGCCGCAAGTTTGCAAACCGGACCGTGGTCACTTCGTACTACGATCTTGACCAGTACCATAACCGTCACTTCTAACCTCCCATCATTTTATTTTTCGCATCTAATACCGAAGTTTGCACTATTTTTATCCCTTGTTAGTTGAACATCCATCGCATGACTTTGAGCTGCAATTGATTTAATATTTATACGTCGATTTATGGAAAGAATTCCAGACACAATTAACAATTCAAGGCATATACTGTATCTTCGCGACATTGAAGTGTCATTTCATCTTCCCACGGCTTGTAATATAACGCGCCCTGATTTTAGTAAACTTCTAAACTGTTAATCTGCACGTCAAGATAAATAAAGTATGAACGCACTCTATCATTAGTTGCACTGATGCTTGGAAATGGAACTGGGAGTGATGATCAACAGAATGAAATGGGTATGCAGCAGACGACCCGGTCGAGGTAGCTCGCTTCTGTTTTGGTGTGTTATTTCTTTCGCATTTCCGAGTGGGGAATAAGATGGGAAATGAAATAGTGGGAGATGGAGTAGAACACAAGGGAGAGAGTCACAGTGGCTCATCACCGCTGCTCCGCAACACTGGAGTAGACAGAGACCGCATGAAGCAGGTCAGTAGAGAATGTGTTACAGGCAGAGGAGACAGACAACGAGAGAGCAGGCGGTTAGAGAGTGGAGTGATCAGGGAGAGTGGAATGCAACGAGAGCAAGTGGTGGCCCTCTCCTCCCCACTACTGCGGCCGTTTTATTCCACTTCATTTCTCCTCTTCGCTGTCCCCTATCAGCCCGAGTTACTAGCTGCCAGCTGTCTCTCTCTCTCGCTCTCTCTTCTGCTTCTCCTTCCACAAGCACATCGTTCGGAAGCTCTCAAAAGCCTCCGGAATCACTCTTCTCATTCTGCTCCAGCCTCTCCGACTATTCTCTTCTCTTCAACCAATGATGGCCTACCAGACTCCAGTGTCTCTTTTTGGCGAGGCTCGGGACCCGGCCACGTGGACGAACTCGTCGCCTATAGCGGGCGGTGACGAGTTGCGTCGCCAATCTCATAGCAACAACCCGCCGGCCCCCGCCGCCTCCGCGCTCTTCTCTGCCTGGGGCGCCGCGCCATTCCACATGGTTTGTTCTCCGATGTGCATTCGTATGACGTCATCCATCGAAAGTGATAGGCAGAACATACTTTAAATTGTTTTTTTATACACGGCATATGTGTATGAGCCTAGACAACCGCATTCCAAGAGGGTCCGAGCGAAACAGCGCGTCCTTGAGTTAACGGGTGATGTTTACAAAAAATAGGGAAAAAAATGCTTTGCCATATGCGACCAGAGGTGGGAATGGGCCGGCCCAACTTCCCAAGGGCCCGGGCCGGGCCCAAGAAAAGTTGGGCCGGCCCGCAGGCCCGATTGGGCCCGATAAGCACACAATGTCGTCCAGTCATTGCGACTGGTGACATTGATAAGTGCAAAACTTTCTTCATTTGTTCATTTTTCCCCCTAAAAGTCTTACTTCTATACATTAAAATGAATGTTCATAGCACGAGCATGAAAAATTCTGAATTTCAAAACACATTGTAACTCGTTGGACTTTTTTCCTAGAATTTTTTTTTTGAAAATCGGGCTCAAACGGGCCCGCGGGCCGGGCCGGGCCCAAAATTCCAGGGCGCGGAAATTTCCGGCCGGGCCGGGCCGAGATTTAGGGCCCGACGGGCCGGGCTGGCCCAAAAATTTTGGGCCCATTCCCACCTCTGTATGCGACACGCCTTTTGGCAGCTTGAAGGATTCGTCGCCTTAATTTTGCGACTAACCTGCCCCGAGGGCTAATGCAGCCAAGCGGGAGGGAAGCGCGCATCACGCGCTCGTTATCTCTCTCTCTCTCTCTCTCTCTCCGTCTCCCTCTCTTTCCCTTGCTCTTCTCCCACACACTCCCTTCGAACGTTATTGACTTTATCGACCCACGGGGTATATCTCTGATATAAGTTGTATTCCCTGTCCATGTGCCACTATGAACGGACAAAGTGTCGAATGATTAGCGGGTTTGGTGATTGACAGATTAAGCGAACTGTGCCGTCAAGGCTACCGGGCAGTGATCAAGGTTCGCGTCGTAAAATTATATCATTTGCGATTAGTGGTGATGGCGCGGACGGTTGTCCTCCTTCTGGCTCTCTCTCTCTCTCTCGCTCTCGCAGATGTATACTCTCTTTTAACTCTAACAATAAGCATTCCTAATCATATCTCAGTGAAATGTGTCCCCGGTCTTTCTGGTATCTTAATGGGGAGAAAAAGAAGTGTGAGATTAAAGGAAAACTAAAAGACGAAGAGGAAAATGAGAAAAGAAAAGCGATTGCTGGGGTGGGGGGTATCGCTGGCGCTTCTTCACGTGATTGGCCAATCCGAAGGGGATGCCAATCGATCTCAGGACGGACTGATCGCTCTTTGTGGCCAGCGCACAACTGTGACATGCTCTGTCGAGCAAAAGTGATGTGAGAGGGCAATACTGAGAGCATTTTGCAATACGTAAGAAAGTGTTGATTTATCGGAGAGAGCACAGATAAACGCTCATTTTATCTGACCATGTTCCCGAGTGATTGACTAAACTTTTCGTATGCCAGTCTAGAAATTGCTGTGACCAAATTCTAATTTGTGCTATCCACACACTCCTTCATGCATGCTTACAAATGAAGGCAGACTGGGGTCAACGAGTGTGAGAGAGAGAGAGAGAGAGAGAGAGAGATTGTTCGAGTGGCCCGGACAGGCCATCAAGTACAAACTACAAGGTAGATGAATAGGGACCGCACACGAATCTTGGGAGCGAACAGACATAATTCATGGGGTATCTAGGCAGGGAAGTTGAGGGATGAATGGAGCAAACAGTGGTAGAGGAGTAGTATGTAGGCCGGATGATGACTCGCAACAGACATTTTGAGTGTACTTCACAGTGATGTCATCCATGGCCGTCTTCTTTCTCTTGCAGGCCTCGCAGTGTTGGGTTTGTTGAGCCTACGGGCATCTCCAGCGACCGCCAGCAGCAGCTTCATCTGCTGCAGTCCTCATCGGACATCTCCACCGCCGCCAGCCTTCCCGCCTTCCCTCTCCTCTCCCCATCCGCCATCCCTCCCCCCTTCGACCTCTCCCTCCATCACGAGCAGCATCCACTAACGTCTTCCTATGGCCTCCCTGTCTCTGAATTCCTCCCTCTGTCTGCTTCTCATTCTTCCTCTTCGGCCGTTATATCCGCTCCTCTCTCGCTCTCCACCTCAGAAGCCTCTCCATCATGGGCCTCCATCTCTGTAGCCGACGGCATCAAAGGAAAGGTTGGATCACCTTTTTGTAATTATTATTTTATTTCGCAGCTTGAATAATAACTTTAAAAAGTAAAATTAATTGCAAGCAGAAATGAATGTAATTACGGGCCACGTACACTCTTGTTCACCGACCGTCTTCACTTGACCTTATCTGTATTATTGTTCACATACTTAGCGGTGCAGTGTGCCGTCCTTCTCTGCCATGAGCTCGTGACTTCTGATTTATTGCTGACTTAACTATCCCAAGTCTGTATCTCCCAACTATAGTTTTTCCGTTTCTTATTTTGTTTCTTTCTCGTCTCTCTCGCATCTCTCGTCGCTCTTTCTCTCTCTCTCTCTCTCTCTCTCTCTCTCTCTCTCTCTCTCTCGCTCTTACCTCGTGTTTAATTAAAAAGCAAGGGAATCATTCCTTCAAGAAATTGTTTCCTAAGCCGCTTTGCTTTAAAAAGATAGTGCTACTTCGCAACAATACACGTGGCCAGTAATGATAAGACAAAGTCTTCTCGACAATGCGCGTCATCTGCTGTCGAAAAGAGTGTCTTATCATCACTGGAGAAAGTAGGATTACATTGCATACATAATATACACATAAGTTCAAGAATGAGAGCACCTCTTGAATGATTACGTAATACGGAACATGACACATGGACGCTTTCTAGAACATAACATTACATAACAGAGGGCACAGTGGAGGGCGGAGAGATCATTCGCGAGAGTCAGATTGTATCTGGCGAGAAGCGGCGCGTTTACATCATATTTCGAAAGTATCGTTGAAATAAGGAGAGCAATAACATAAAAGAGCGAGGTGAGAGCCGCGTGTTCTTGCTGTCGATTCCCCATTGCGACATTCTTCCTTCTACCCCTTCCTCGCTCACTCACGATCCTCTCTCAGGAAGGGATACTTCACACTCCATGCGCTTTCAGCATCCATCGTCTGCTTTCTGTGTGTATTTCTGCAAATGCGCAAGCTCAATATTATTCGAGCATTTATTGAATTATTATTTAGTTATTTATTTTCATATAAAGAGTTAAAAATAAAAGAATGTCCTTGCAGGAACAAATCCTAGAAGAGATCATGCGCGAGTGCGAGGAGATCGAGCGACGCAGCTCGCCTTCCAGCACTTCCACCTGCTCTTCCTCCTTTGTCAGATATTCTTTATCGTTTGCAATCTATTTTAATTGGGAAGTCTGTTCGTTTCGATATTATGAGTGGACACACCAATGAATCGCTGATCGTTTGCCACGTTCGTGAAGAAGTTTCATGAAATTATGCAATAGCTTTTGCTTCGGTGCTTTGCTGCTGCCACTTGCATCTGCTATTGCTCATTCTCTCTAGCATGATAATGATTCAGCCTTTATTTATTATTACAAATAAAGATTATTAGTATTCCAATTGAATACTCCTTTTTATCTGCAGGGAATGTTCAACTCCTCGGCATCCTCCTGCGACGACTACGACTCCGCTTCCGCCTCGCCCGCGTCTTCCTCCGCCACTTCCGCGTCTCCAATGCGTCGCGAGAAGAAGAAGTTGCAGAACCGCGAAGCGGCCACTCGCTATCGTGAGAAGAAGAGACGCGCGCGCGCTGTGGCCCGCTCCGCCGTCGAGGAGCTCGAGTCTCGCAACCGCGAGCTTAGGGAAAAGGTTACTTTATTATGCTTTGAGAAATGTATGTTGTATGTATATGCATATAATTTTAATGTGTAATTTCCAGTATCTAATTTCTTATTGAGTAGTGCTGGAAATCTTATATGTTGAACTTCTTAGGCCACCGCAATCGAGAGCGAGGTGACCTACCTGAAGAAGTTGATGAAGGAGATCGGAATGGAGGACCCACGCCATCCCATGAAGAGTGAGTAGCAACAAGACCGAGGAAAACTACAAATAAAACGAAATGGATCAATCAATTTTGGGAAGCTTCCTCTTGACAGCAAATTGATGATTTCTTTTTAAATCAATCATAGATTTCACATATACGATTCATCATTATTGTTGAAGTTTCAAAATATGAACGTAGTTTGCTGTCATCAACCCAAACCGTCCTTCCATCCAATCAATACAAGTTTTACTCGCTGCTCTGTGACGTTTTGATATTCTGTTACCAATCTCCCTTTTCCCATGCCCTTCATAAATATTTATGTATATTGTTCCTTGAATAATTTACTTCCATTTGCACTGCTGGCGATCGTTTGGTAATGCCCACACTGTTTGTATGAAACACCCCGCCATTCCACCTTCCTATTTTGATATTCTTTTAAATCTCGGTGTTGTGACTTTCGCCACGAATGAATTGGTATTCTTTAATAAGTCGTTTGTGTGTGCCTTCTGTCATGTATCCCATTCATGTACTCGCCCGGACATTTGTTTATGTGTTAACGAATAAAAAAAAGTGCTCTCTTTTTAACGAACCTTTAACAGAAAATAGCCATAGCACATACATATGTTTTTTAATGGGTTTGCACATTACTGTTTCTTGCTGTTCTTCTTTACATTCATAATAGTGGGCATGCTTAGTGTGATTAAAACAGTGACAAAAAGCCAGAGGGTGCAAGTTCGTTTTTTGAACACCCTAGGGGCTGGCAGTTCCTCGCCCCGCTGTTTCGCCCTCTCTCTCCCGCTTTCTCTCTCTCGTTTTCTCTCTCTCTCTGTTTTACTTTCTCTCTCTCTTTCTCTGTTTTACTTTTTCTTTCTATCTTTTACGTTCTTTTTATCGCTCTCTTACTCTCTGCCTCTCCTTCTCTACATTTCTATGATTCGTCGAGCTGACTCGCCATCCGGACTATTCTTCCCTCTCAGACACACGCGATCTCTCTCCACTGTGATTTGACTAAAAGCTTCCGGCAGCAACTCCGTACAAAGACTCTTAAGAAACAAGGCTAATGAGGCTAAACTGGGCGAGAGCATGATAAAGCGAAAGAGAGAGGGAGGGAGAAAGAGAGACAGAGACGCAGAGACATAAGAGGAGATAGGGAGAGATAATGGGAGAGTGGCAGAATGAAAGCTCTCAAGACAGGAATGCATCTCGAGTCATGAAGATCTCCACTTCTCCCTGGAATTAGAGGATTCCCGCTGCATCTCAGATGGCCTTTGTTCATTGTTCCTAGCTTGATGGTGCCAGCTGCTTCTAACTCTCCATTCCCTCCCCCCCCCCTCTCTCTCGATCTCTCTTTTCTTCTCTTTCCTGTTATCTCTTCTCCCTAACATGAGAATGATCAGAAAGAGACGCGGAGCCACATTTTCATGTGTGCGTTAAAAGGAAGCATCGTTTGGTGCCTAGAGACGGCCATACCCTCCCCTCCAATGGGCACATTGATATAGCCACCACCTGCTCCCGTGGTTCAAATCCGCGATCTTCTTCCTGTGTGTAAGGACACCGAGAGATATCCATTCGTTTTTTTCCATCTTTTATCCCACCTTCTCACCCTCTTCTTCTTCGCTCTCTGTTCTCACCCCTTTCATCCATCCATCCCCTCCTCTTGCCCTTGCCTTGGCATCCCGTTGACATCTCCTTCCTCTCACCGTTGGCATTGCCCTTGTGCTTGTTCCGCCAGAGTGAGATGGCATCCGAGAATGGAATGTGCCTGCCTGCTGGAATTAGCCAACCGAGCACGCCATTTGCGAGTCGGCTGCCTGGCAGATCATGTTGACGTCATCGCCTTCTATTCCTGGCCCGCATAACACTTCCCACTTCACCCTTTCTTCAGTCTTGGCTCTTTCCTCAATACATGCTCTCTTCATATGGAAATAGGACACAACATCTATCCTCTATCATTCTCTCTGATACTAATGACAAGTGTCAGTTGGCGTGTTTCGGAGCAAAGCAAAGAGTATTCACTCTGAGAATTCCTGGTTGTTGCTTGCTGCTAGACATTGCCGTGCAATCCGTATATCCAATTTCCGCGTTTGCTCCTCGTTTTCCTCCCTTCACACCTCATAAAATGCCTCCTGCAGGCAGCGGTGCTGAGCGTGTGCGGCGAAGGGCGTCATTACAGGCTCACCTGTCTGCTCCACCAGCAGTGCCACTCCACCCTCCCAACCTTACCACCCTTCCTTCTCAACTCCACTCCGCACCAGCAGGGGGCCCTCCACTCTACAACTCCCCACGGCACTAGTCTACCGCACCGCCACACCCGTCCGGCCTCTCTCCTGTCAACACCAAGATTTCACTCTTTGCGATCTTCTGGCTGGTTAGTCCTCACTCATTCGCGTTCTCTTCCTCCTCATAACATAACATTTGACATCCGCTCATGTGAGCGGAAATCCGATACGAAAGGCGCTGCAAAAACAGACGCGATTCGGAACATACCTTTGTCTTCATTTATGATCTGCTTACCATTAGCACTGACCTGCTCATAATTTGTTTACAATTAATTATGAATGGAACGTTGCAGTCGCATCGTCCACGGCGAATGAGCAGCCTGCGACGGCGTGCTGCCGTCTCCTTCCCTTCGCCGTACGAGGAGGAGCCAATCATAGGTAGCCAGTCTGAAGTGGTCTTCTGATGCACGCATCCCTTACAGTCAACTCTCAAGCATCATGCATGCACGTCATCATCTCCTTCAAAGTAGCACAGAAATATTTTCTCTGCCTTTCATGTTACGAATTAATACGAGCATTCTTCAAATATGCATGAAGTACGCAACAGATGAAAAAAGAATAACTGCTTGATTCAACGTTTAAAAAAGATCTGAAAGAATGTCATGTCTTCCAGAGAAGTATGAAATCACAGAGGTGACACTCGTTCTCTAAATCGCCCTCTCTCACAATCTCTTGCTACATTCCTTACTCCTTCTCTCTCACTCTCTTTTCCTCCTCTTTCCCTATATCTATATCCGTCTTTCTCTCTCCATATGTCTTTTCTATCTCTTCTCAATGTTTCAGACTTTGACTACCGTGAAGACATCTCGCTTCTCTCGCCGATCCATCAGCACAGCTACCGGCCGCAGTCACTGCAGCAGGTGAGTCAGTGGGGGACTAATGAAGGAAGAGATGCACTGAAGAATGACAGAGAGAGAGAGAGAGAGAAAATGAGAGAATGAGAGAAAGGACGAATTAAGATGGGAATGAAAACAGATGGAGAGCAAGACAAGTGAGAGAGAGAGCCCCTGGCTCTCATATTCCTCAACATATTCATGCCACCGCTCTCCCCTTCCCTGCCCCTACTCCATCATTCCTCGGCCAGTTTATGTCGCCCTCCTCACTGGCAGCCGCCCACTCCACGTAACTCTGCAGGAGATTTCAATTGAGCAATCGACTGAATTCTTCCTTCGACCTCCGGATCTCTTCTTCGTCTCCTCTTTTGTCGCGTTATGATTTTAACAACGAAGGAAATGCCCGTTCAAAAAAATTTCAACGAGGTTCACGGAAGGAATTGGTGGAGCATCCAAAGGACTGCTCGCTCGTTCCGCCCCTTTCAAGTGACCATTCTCATGATCAACACGTTCCACCCTACCGAAAGCCCTTTGCACCAATTTCTCTAGCAGCTGAGAATAATTCGTCCATAGGCTGGGCACCAGTAGCATCACTTCGTCCACATCTCTCTTCCTCTGCATCGTCGTTTCACCTCCCCTCTCTTTCACTCTCTTGCTTTCTGTGCTTCATTCTAAGACGCCTTTCCGGTCTATCTCTTTCTCTCTTTCTCTCTCGTGTCCTCTCTCGTTCATCATTCAAAATTAACGAACTCGTGGCGCGTCTCCCCTCGCACATTCTTGCACTCATTCCCCATTCGCCCTCCTCGCAAGCTTTTCATTGCCTCCTCTCCAAACGGGCAAACGGTGACAGCCAGCCAGATGGGCCATTCTCAAGCATCTCCCACTCAGTGTTCCCTCCTTCTTCCGCACGAGACGGTTCTTCACTTATCTTCCAGTCTACTTCCTACTCGTTGTCCATTCTAGCTTCAATTTCTTTCTGTTATCTGCTCTCGGCCTGTACATTTCTCCGCCATTCCCCTGCAGAGTTGCTCGCGTAATCTTTCCTAGATACATAGTGAAAGAGAAGAGTGTCTTGAGTGGATCCTCCCCCTCTCTCTCTCTCTCGCTCTGCTCTTCAACATCCTTCCCAGCCGTCTTCGCATGCATGAACTGGCGGATTTCGACCGATCAAAAGATCTTTCTGCGCACAAACAGCCTCCACCCGATCGATCAGGCATTCCCGCCATTCGGTGATCGCGGAGACATCAACAAGGTCGCCGCCACCGCTCGCAATCAGCGCGTTGCTGGAGCATCTTTTATCCCTTTATATTTACCCTCACTCCACCTTCTCACTTCACCCCTATTCAATAAGCAGGATTATTGTTGTATGCAAAAAGTGAGCTATGCCAATGCAGTTATTGCTTATGAAAGAGATAAATGATTTTTTTCAGGTTGTTGACGAGACTCACTTCTCAAAGAGCGAAGTGCGCGCCATTTACCGCGCATTCAAGGAGACCTCACCGAATGCAGTCATTAACAAGGCATTTCTTATATTTTGAATTAATGTGTCAATTGTTCTGCAGAATTATTACCTTTTTAAATGTTATTCTACTAGGAAATCCTGCGTGAAAAGTTTGGCGAGCTCTTCCCGAACGGCGACATTGAACATTACTCTAATCTACTCTTCGACACTTTCGACAACGACGGAAATGGCACCATCAATTTCCAGGTCTTCTAAAGACTATTCGAATCAAACCTTTGAATGCTCAAATTTATAGATTTCTTTTATAATTCTCACCATTGGTTGAAGAGAAATGTGACAGAGTGAGTGAACCCATTGAAGGAGTTTGTGAAAGCGCTGTCCATTCTATGCCGTGGCACGATTGACGAGAAGTTGGAATGGGTGTATAAACTGTACGATCCGAAGGAGAAGGGCGAAGTCACTTGGCATCGTCTCAATTATGTAATCACTGCTACGGATGACTTAATCGGTAAGTGCATTTTCATACACCATCATTTTTTTTTTAAATAATCATAAGTTGATTTAAAAAAAAAAGAAAGTTTTCAGGCCGTAAAGCAAGGCCAACGTACACGCGAGATCAGCATGCTCTACGGACGAATGCTATATTTCAGGTTTCTTTGTCCTTGCCTTTCTAATTATGGCTGTAGGTTTTACGTTACGCACGGAAACCATAATCATTTATTATTTTTACGCAATATTTACAATTGTTTCGTCGACAACAACATGTTATTGCATTTTTGCGTATATGAACGGATTAGTTGATTTAAAAGTCCATGATTGCTTATGCTAGAGCAAATCGGGCAACGCGATTGCAGAAATTTGACGTGGAAAACAAGGGCCGAATCACGAAAGCAAACTTCTTCTACGTGTGCAAACACGACCCGCAGATCATGACTTCCATCACATCTCTCTACACAATTCTACCCGGATAGCAAATTACTGCAGATTGTAAAAGAAGTAATCTTGTGTTTTTGAATTTGAATGTGTACCGTTTTATTTCATTACCTCGACAGGTTTTTTATACATACATATACACAAATATGTACAAATATGCGTTTGTTTTGGCTAGAACTGTTATCATTTTCGTGCATACTGGTTTCGATTGATCTCACTATGTGTATGTTTTTTTTCTTATTGTCAGTTTTGCTACTCCTCATTTTTAATTTTTTTTGAATGAAGATTATAGTCCAACTGACGCAACAGCTGCCTTTTGTTTTTAGCGATGCAGAAGGTAGATTTACAGATGTATTCTGCCCTACATCCAATCTTATGGAATATCGACCAACTTTGCACGAACAAAAGCTGAATGTTGATAGTAAAAAAAAAACCTTTTATCGCTCTCTTCCTTCCACGCTCTCTTCCCTCTCTCGCTTGTTCTCTCTCTCTCTCTCTATCTCTCTCTGTCTCTCTCTCTCGCTCTGTCTCACTCTCTCGCTCTCCCTCTCTCTTTCCTCTCTCGCTCTTTCTTTCTCTCTCTCTCTCCCCTCTCTCTATTATATCGCTCTTTCTCTCCATCTCTCTGTCATTCTAATTCCATTATACGGGAAGAGCAATGAAAAATATTAATTGACAGTAAATGGTTGAAATGTACACGAAATGCAATATCCGGGAAGTGCTTAGAATGTTCATGGCAAATAGCGAAGCGGTTCGTTGATTTATCCACGAACTTTAACGATCACTAAGATTGACTTATTCATTAAAAAACCATATGGTATGAACATGAGTTCTTTATTTTATTTTGAGAACGTTCCTCTTCATTAGACTATGTACATTCTACACTCAAATATTCAGAACATGATTGTTAAATGGTGCAACAATGAGGCTACAAAAATTCGTGCAATGCTTAGAGTGGTTTGATCGTTGGAAGTTACAATGACCAACTGATTACATTTGAAGGGCAAGGAAGGAGATAAGAATAATTGACTCCCGTGCGTTGTCGCTGTCTTGTCTCAGAGAATGCACGCATACACTTCAAGAGAAATCCATTCTATGCGCCGTCCCTGCAGAAGAGGCTCCGACCATGAACCCTCCAATAATCAGATTTATTGTCAGTTTTCAAATATATATTCCACAATGGCTTGGTTAGGCTTTCAAGTTTTCTTGTGTTAGATTCTCCTTCTTGCTGCTCTTTGCATCACTTCGGTCCTGTCGAATATGAATGCGTATAATTTCACAAAGATCTGCTACGATCCATGGAATCGCTCAACGAATCGGACAAAGATGGGTGGTATGTCTGGATTTGTATTTCGCTTATCTTTCTTTTGGTTGGGTTGTGAACTCAGGCCCTCATTAAGAAAGAAAGATTTTAGAGCGGTACGCAAAGATAGAGCAATCTGCACTGCAGTCGAGCGTAGCGATCGGCGCCCTTGCCGCAGGGGTGCCGTACTCGATTCTTCTGCAGAAGTACGACAGACGTCTCGTGTTCCTCTCTGCCGGAGTAATCTCGACTGGTGCGAGTCGACGTTGTTGTAAGATTTCAAAGGAACCATTGGATGTTTAGTGGCAACTGCACTGATTCCATTGGCTGATGGAGGCGGCTTCTGGCCCTTTCTCATCACTCGAATCGTTCAGGTCAGCTAGATAAGAGAAGTCTTTGAAAGAGGATATATATCTTGATGAAATTGAAGGGCGTTGGCTTCTCTCCAGCCTTTGCCATGATGGGCGCGGCCACCACAGCTTGGGCTCCGCTGGCTGAGCATGGCTTCTTCCTCGCCGTCCTCACCGGCTGCATGCAACTCGCCAACATCATCACCATGCCCGTTGCAGGTCCTTCTACAACTACATATTTTAACAATCTTGTCGACATTTCTGTTTTCAAAAGTTTCTTTGTATATATTCAAAGTTAAGGTGTCATCTGCTCCTCTTCCCTCGGCTGGCCGGCAGTCTTCTATATTCACGCAGGCGCGTCGGCAGTCCTCTTTGCACTATGGGCCGTGTTTTACAGGTCAGTGGGTTATTAGAACACAATGTATTGTATTAACGCAAATATTCATGAATTTGTTCATTCTCAGGGACACTCCCGGCACTCATTTTCTGGTTGGCACACAGGAGCTGGCTCGCATTGGTCGAGAAAGAACCGCTGAGGTTGGATGAATGTCTGCAAAGTCCACCGAATTGATCTGCCTCAGGAGGATCGGAGCAATGTCCCAGTGCCCTTCGGCGCATTGCTGCGCTCAAAGTGCATCTGGGCTGTCTGGATTGCAGCCTTCGGTGATCTCGTCTGCACTCAGGCATGAACTAGGAATGCACCGTAAAATGAGACAGTCGTAAGCATGGAGAAGACATTTCTGCCTATTCAGCTCATTTCGATGTACAATCCCATCTTCATGAACACCTTTCTCCAATTCACGGTAATGACGTCAGGTCAGAGCGAATGTTATTGAGAGAACAAAACTTCACGGTGATACTTCAAGGTTTCTATGCCGCGCTGCCCGTTGTCGCCCAATACGTCTTCAAGATTATCGCTGGCATCATCTCAGACGCCGTAACGTAAGGAGATGCGCTTCCATTATAACAGAAAAGAGTTTTCAAGTACTTTAAAGAGACAATTTAGTTGCGTGGACGAGACGACAAAGGTGCGGCTCTTCAATTCGCTGGCTCTCGGTGTCTCTGGCCTGCTCTTCATCGCCCTCGGCTTCGTCCCTCGCGATGCCACCGGCCTTGCGGTCGCTCTCTTGGTACAGATTATTTTTTAAACCTTTATTTTGTTTTTAAGATATACAGTGTAAATATTGAGAGTAGAAATATGTTAGATTCCTGAAATAGATTCTGACGATGGGAACACTCGGGACGCACTCGGCCGGCTTCAACAAGTGCGCGACACTCCACGCGCGACAACACTCTCACTTTGTCATGGCCATGGTCTGACATATTATGATAAACAACTTCATCATTACCAAAGAAAAATTCAGATAGTGAACATTTGGGGGCTCGCAATTCTGGTTGAACCCTACGTTGCAGAGGCAATTCTGGTGGATAGAACGAGGTAGTTATGCATAAATTTAAAAATTTTGCGAAAATGATTGGAAAAGTGGTGACAACAAATTTGTTTTGATGACAATTCCCATTGAATGATAATATTCAGCCCGAGCCAGTGGCGCGCTCTCTTTGTTGGCCACGGAGTCGTGCTGCTCGCGACGAATGCCATCTTTGTGTTCCTTGCTGATGCTCGACCGGCCATCTGGACACTCGAGCAGAAGAGGCCACTCGCCGTATCCATCAGCCAGGGCACCACTGAGACGGCTCACAGCAGCGAGGCTTTCTGAGCAGACATGTACATTCTCGAGTTTGAACTCTTATATGTTTCCCTAATATAACGATGTGAGGCCAAAAATGTGCAAGAAATATGTCAAAGCAGACCGATCACTAGCTATACAACGTGTCGCTCGATCCGTACTCGTGAATATTGCTACTCGAATTGTGAAGTTACGCAAATTTTTGTTTTTTTCCTTCTTTTGTTCTTTTTTGTTCTATATGAGAATAAATTATTTTAAAAAATTGTATCGGTAATAATAAAAAGCGCCGTTTCAGCTCACTGCATAGGCATTATTCCTGCAATTTGACAGTGCATATTATTATGCATATCTACAGACATACATATATATATATATATATAATTTTTGTACAATTCCATTCCATCATCATTCCTAGCTGTTTCCCACTACTGAACACTGAAGGAGTAAACTTTATTCACATGAAACTGTTGTCTCAATCCAATTGGTTGGGAAGAAAAATTCGTGCGAGAACAGAATTAACGTGCCATTCCAAGACTTGCACTTTCAACCTGGCCTTGCTGGAGAGAAGCAAGATGGGGAAGAATAAATAAAACAACGATGGTATCTGAGGGAAGGGTAGGAGAGTGAGAGGGGTTGCTGAAAGGGAGGGGTGGATGAAGAGTTGACCGTTTTGAGTAACAGTGGATTACACGTAGAGTCATAAAAGGAGTGAGAGAGATAGTGGGAAGACAGAGAGAACGAGAGCGCTTCTTGGTAAGAGAAGTCTGCGCGGGGCTTTGAAAGATTGATTAACGCATTTGTAGAAAAAAACGCGTTATGGTTTAGTAGCATGGGTAGGGAATGGGAGGGACGTGGATGAGAATAACAGGATTGGGTGTCACTGTACATCATGCACTTGATTAGTTATTGATTTTTTCGTTATAGATTGCAGAACTAGACATTACGTACATGAGTAGAAGCTGACAAGTATTGGTGCGACAGGGCATTGCAGAATGCCTGTACACGGCGAACCGGAGGTAAAAAGGAAAACATCAGATGAATGGTGAGGCCGACATGGTACAGCCACTTGGCTAGAGAGAGAGAGAGAGGGATATTAGGGAAAGAGAGGGGGCCAGGGTCAGACACGTCTTAACACAAGTCTTTTAGGCGAGGAATAGCTTCGTGGTTGGCTGGTGACTATATTGGTTAGCAGAGGTGTCCAATGTGTTCCTAGTATGTACTTGGAGTGCCCGAACTAGCAGCGGGAGGAGGAGCAAAGGGAATTGATGCATAAACGAGAGGGAAAATGGAAGCGGGAAGGACGTGATCAGTGTAACAAAGTATACAAGTTTCCTGCAGATAAACACTACTTTTACGCGCTCTCAATGTAGATTTCCTGGCTTTTGCCTGCACAAACAAGGACGGAAGAGGAACTAAGGAGGAAACAATTCTACGGATGGTAACGAATGACAGAATAATCGGTGGCGAAAAGCTACGTATACTCGAATATTGTGTGAAGAGCGATGCTAATATAAAATAACGGGACTAAATGCCAAAATTCACATATTAAAGATAGAGTAACCGAAAAGAAAATAATTAGAATTAATAGTGAGAAAATTACTCGATACAGTTTGTAATAGAACATGACACTGCCGATTTATTTCGCAACAGACTTTTAATCCGTTGCAGCAATTAACAGCAGCTTAGTGCTGTTATAGATGGAGGGATATACAAACATTGAATCCTCTCTATAAAATATGAAGCCTGTGAGATACGACAGAAATGTTATAGCATATAATATGAACCGAGCATTAAAGGACAATAGAGTGAGTAACGGGAATGACGAAGAGAACTCAGGAAGAATTTTTGACGCGCTTACGGGGTTGGAGAACGCTGAATGTGAGGTCAACAAAGAAAGTAAAAGGAAGGACACTCCACAGATAAATTACTACGTATGAGGCCGCCGCGCTTGAGGGTAGCGAGAGGAGTCAAGAGAGGTGGATGGAGGAGAATGAGCCTCTGCAGTGCAAGCGAGTGTGAGGTAGCCGCCACTCGTGCTGGCTAACAATCTTTTGAGGGAAAGGACATGGGGAAGAGAAGGGCGAGAAGGCAGATGAAGCTTCTTCTTCTCTGATCTACGCAGCCTTGACTGGAAGTGCGGCGTCCATCAGCGTGTGCAGCGGCATGGGGCATGTCCGGTAGAAGAAGAGGTCGTACTGCTCGAAGGCGCCCGAGAGGTGCTCCTGTAAAGAGGGAATACTAATGCATGTCCCCGACTGGCTATGATATTCGAGAAGATTACGAATGCCGCACCTCGGAAGAGTAGCACGACTCCGAGGTGTAGCCGATGCGGAAGCGGTAGGCACTCTTCATGTAGAGCGCAGCCGAGATCTCGAAGACGTTCTCATTCACCTACAATTATTTATTTTTCTCAATATTCCTTTAATTAATGTTGAGGAGATTGGGCATCGCCCACAATTGCGTCATTACTCTCGATCGCACCTGATACGCGGTCGGGACCTTGGAGTGCTCAGCCTTGAACGGGTCGTGGCGGAAGCTGCACTGCTCGGTGTGGAAGTCCGCGAGGTAGCCGCAGCTGTTGATTAAGCGGCCCTTTGGCACGCTGAAACGGGACGGATTCAAATGGCCCTTTTAAAGGTCTCGCTTGAATTAATGATGAAATTAAATATTGAATATTTTATGGGTACGTACTCGAAGCGCAGCTGAATCGGCGCAGTGGGAAGATAAGGCGAGACGGGGATGTAGAGCGAGAAGCGGCCGCGTCTCTTCGAGCACTTGCGCTCCTCGCAGTAGCGCTCGTCGAGCGTCATGTTCAGGCCGAGCACGGTGATGCTCACGCCGGACGAGAGCGGCTTCGGCGAGAAGGCCGCCGGCGACAACTCAGGCGCACCCGCTGCTGCTGCTAGGAATTGCTTGCGGGCCGAGGGAGATGCGCCGGCCAAATCGACGAGCGACGACTGCTGTAGAATCGGGTCGGACTCGAAGAAGACGCGATCCGGACAGCAGTACGTCTGGCAGAAGCGATGCGTGCACACGGCGTGTATCGGCGGAGCGAGGGGCTGGCGAGAGGGCATGACGTTCAGCTGCGTCATGAGACCCACGCCGTCCGTGGATGACTGCGTGGGTGGCAGCGGAGTGGGCGGCATGATCGGGTGCACGCCGTAGTTGCGTTGGTGCCAGTCCAGCACGTACAGAGTAGACATCGACAACAAACTGCAAAACAACAATAATTATTAATTAAGTCAGTTAGTTAAATATACTAGCTTCAGTCATTTGTTACACCACAAAAGGTAAGTAAACAGCATCTAACCAGACGGCCATGACGATGACCAGAGTGACGATAGTACCCTGAGTGAGGCGCGAGCTGCAGATGGGCTGGTTGCCGTTTCGATGGCACGACGGATGCTCGCAGTAGCCACCTTTGGAGTGCACGCGCTCCAACTCCTTTTTGAATGTCGACGCAAGTGAATAGCGCGACTGCGAGAGGTACGGCTTCGTCTGAGCCAGGCCAGAGTCTTCGGAGAGGCCAGAGGCATGCGAGGCTGAAGTCGTTGCTGCGGGGTTTGGCGTGTCCGTGCTAGAGGGCGATGCTTCTGGCGGGTCGGTCTTCCGGCGGAAGATTCGGGACAGCGTCTTCTGGATGGCTTCAACCTGAAAGCAAAACTTGTTAAACCAGGAAACTGTAGTATGTACATATATCTTCATTTCACAAGACTATGCAAACCGCTTGGCTACAGTAAGCCCATGACTGACCCTGCCGTCAATCTTGTCCTCGAGATCGCCGTGGAGGCGGCAGAGCTCCTGCGTGGCCACAATGTTGTCGTAGAACATGCGAGACTCATCGATGGTGAGGAACTCGCCGTCCTGCTTAACGGCGTCCGGCATGATCTCCGCCAGCTCTTGCGCGATGACTCCAACTCGATGGCGAGCCTGTTCCGTCAGCCCCCACTGCGCGGCGATTTCGGGCTGAAAAGATTCATTTACATTGTATACATTTTGGTATTCGGGAAAAGAAAAGACATGAGAAAGGGTATCATAAAGACTCACCTTGTACGCATACTCGACGATGCGGAACTTGCCGAGACGGTCCATGGCATCGTCGGTAGGCACCTCGACGATGTTCTCCTTGAGGCGACGGTCCGATGGATTGAGGAATTGGCCAGCGTGGTAGATGTCGCCGTGGACATTGAGCACGGCGTGGTTGACAGCGCGGTCTGCACCGATCGAGACTGGCCCGTTGCAGAACATCGTCGATCCATTCTTCATCCATGCGACATCCGCGTCTGGCGGCTCGAATTGACCCGGATTCGTCGCCTGCAAAGTGTTCACAGTTGCGATCAAGCAATGCTATTTAAGTTATAAAATTACAGTTTTTCTTGTTACTTCAGTGTACTTAACAGCTTTTTTCTAGGACCCTGATTTGTGATTTCTTTCCTCACAGTCTCATATACCTTCTTTCACTCTCGTTTTGTGTTATTCTTTTCAACACTCTTTTCTAAACTCAAGAAATGACACCGGTTTAGGTCGCTACCTAGCGACAGGAATGGGAAGCATGCCAGCATCCCGCCCTCCTCCTTCTCAGTCTGCTGGGGTTAACTCATAGAGGAGGTCGCGTGATGTGAGACTGCGCGTCTTCCAGAAATGGCCGACTCACACGAAACATTCGCGCGCATTGTTGACCTCGACGTGCCTCGTAGTTTCATCTCGAACAAGGACAATCATCTCGTGGCTCGGATCTCCTTCGAGAATCCCTCTGACTTGAAGCATTCAGCGCAAGTTGTCTTCAGAGGATACATTCGAGAGGCGGCGCAGCAGCAGGAGGAGCAGACTTCCAATAGAAGAAGCAAGAAAGGCGCGAAGGAAGAGGAGAAGCACGAGAAGCCCAGAGATACCAGACCAAAGGACCACTTCGTCGACTTTCAACTTAAACCCAGAGAGAAGGATGATAAGGAGAAGGA
This sequence comes from Allodiplogaster sudhausi, assembly GCA_945643635.1. Taxonomy (NCBI): domain Eukaryota; kingdom Metazoa; phylum Nematoda; class Chromadorea; order Rhabditida; family Diplogasteridae; genus Allodiplogaster; species Allodiplogaster sudhausi. The sequence continues at coordinate 4,095,577 of CALZFC010000009.1, forward strand.
AGAGGAGATAAAAGAGAAGGATGACAAGAATAAGAAGAAGAAGGACTCGAGGAAGCAAAGGGAGCAGCCGAGGAAGGAGACGGCGGCTGGCGTGCCCATCCTCTACGAGTTCCTGCACGAGCAGATCTGGCTGGTGCTAGAGAAGCGAGGTCGCTCTAGAGAGGAAGTGCGCCTGGATGTCTGGCTGCCCCGTTTCCCGCCCTCGGGACCCATCCATAAGAATGGCCCGGTCGTGGAGTACACTTGCCGTGTCACGATCGATCCGTGGCATGCCAATCGACATGTCGAAAGAGTCTTCGAAGTCTTGCGAACGCTGACCCTGAAGCGGCCGCATGTCGCAGAGTACTCGCATCGCATTGACGTCCATCGATGTGTCGATCACTCATCTGGCATTCTACACAAGAAGTGCCGACCAATTAATGGGGAGATCTGGACGGACAAAGCAGCATTTGTCCCTGGAGAAAGCATCACCGTCCGCTATAAGCTTGGCAGCGAAGCCGGACAACGCATCAGCGATGCGCAGATCACGCTCATTCGGACTGCGAGATTCAGGTTTGCACACAGACATACATATATTGCTCTTTAGCAATTATGAAGTTTTGTCAAATAAATGAATTCAAGTTTTAACATATTCAGACTGCCCGACCCGAGCACACCACAGCAGATGGTCGAGCACATTGACACTGTCGCGACTACACGAGACAACAAAAAGAGCGACAGCACGAAGAAGTCGACGAAGAAGGGAGAGAAGACAGATAAAGAAGAGAAGGAGAGCTCATCGACCGAGAAGAACGTTGCTCGTCTAAAGTTCCCCGATGACTGCTCAGTCACGGTGCCCATGACCATCTACAACGTCCTGACGATCGAGTACGAAGTACAGCTTCAAGTCTCGGTGGAGGGTCACAAGAAGCCAGTTTACTTTCGTCTTCCAGTCATAGTTACGACCGCGAGAATTGAGGTCTTCATTCGTTCACTGATTCTTTCCAGTTTACATTTCCGCTGGTATATTTCGTTTCTGAGTTTAATTTAGGCGCGTGAGGGGAAGCAGCCAAAAGCAAACGCTTCTGGGAAGTTGTACCGCCGTGCAGTGGACATTGACGATGACAGCGATGACGATGACGACATCGATTCGGACTTTGACGACAGTCCAGACAAGGAAGCGCTGGCACGCAGAGAGTTCTCGATGGAGGTCGAGAATGTGACAGTCGCAACTCGCGAATCTGGACAGCTATACGATGCGTATGCTGAGGTTCGCTGGCAATAATGTCTAATATTTTGAACAATTAAAAATATTGATTCATTTTCCTCATTGTCATCATTCTAGATCCTGTTGCTCGTAAACAGCCGCATTCCTCGAGCTCTCCACTCGCTGCGTCTCCTCTTTACAGGGGAATGCCGAGCTGGTTCGACGTGGTACGAGTTTCTTCGCTACAAGGCAATTGTCACAAACAACTCGGAGACAGCTCTATCACCGGGAGAACATATCATTAAAGTTTGTTATTATCTTCTATTCCAACTTGACATGACTCTTCACTGCAGATTGCCCTTCCATTTGCTGATTCCCAGTACGACACGAACATCCTCGCGCCTTCCCTTGACGACGACATCCGCTACCAAGTGCGTGTTACTCTGGAGCCATGGAGTGCACGTGCACCTCAGCATGCACGCGATGTCTTCGTCGACCGCTTCGTGGACACCTGGGCCAAGGCAGACTTCGACTCTCCTTGGGAAGAGAGGAGAGGCCCCTGGCGTGTCCGCATGCGCCAGCGATGTTTTGCTCGTGGGAAATTCGCATTCGCCCAGGTAGGACAGTTTTACGATAAGTCAATCGATTTTACTACCATTCGAAATAATACAATATTTAAATCGATTTTTTAACTATTAGGTTGATGGTGAAGACCTACGCGGAGTTCGGTTAGAGCTTGTTCAACAAAGAAGACTCAGAAAGCCAATGCTAAGGCACGATGATTCATTACTATTCGAACGAGTGATTTCCGAGTACCAAACGCCCAAGGATGGCCAGACATGGCCTCCCGAACTCTACGTCCCCATCCCTCCGTACATCCAGCCGAGCCTCGAGATATCATACTGGAACGTCCTCGTCCTTGGCTACTCCCTTGTTATCTACCCGCGAGGCAAGGATGGCCATGAGCATCGGCATGCAGTTCCCATCTGGATCGGCTGCACTGACGACAAACTCGGCCCTCCCCTCGAACCAATCCCTCTGGAAGGAGCTGTTAAAAAGGAGGAGGAGAACGAGCCCTCTCGCGCGCCCAGTTATGGCAGTCTTCCTTCGTTCGAGGTGTGGCGCCCCGACGAAGAAGAGCTGCAGGTGCAGCCTTGGTGGGTCGAAAGGTACAATCATGACACCTATCAGATCTAATCCGCCCCATTTGATGTACAATTGCAATGTGTCATTGATCTCTCCTCATTGTGGTTATTGATAATGAAGTTCTTTTTAAAATAAACCGCTAAAACGTTGGATTATTTCTTGTTTGTATGCTGGATAAACGGGTATGAAAAGACTGGCGACTAACCCGGACGATGACTTTCTCGGAAGCGTAGGCTTGCACGAGATGAGCTCCTCCGTCTGGCGTGCACGCGAGGAGACGGACGACGAGGAGGAAGTACTTCTGGTCAGGGTTCGGTCGGCTGTTCTTTCGCTGGTTGTTCAGCGTCGTCTCCGAGAAGTGCAGCCGCGGCACGGTCACCTTCGTCAGCTGGCGGGCCGGGATCAGGTTCAGGCTGTAAAGGCAAGACATCTCCTACATAATCGCACTATCTATCCATCATGGGACCCTTTTAGTCTCTCCCAACAAAATTCAATTGCTTCAGTACTAATCTATCGTTGAAAAATGAAACGATTAAGTGTCCATGAGACCATCGCTGCTCTTTTGTAAATATATTCTCTCGCATGCTTTGTCGCCCCGTGGTAATGTCACCCACGGCAACAAGAGGCTGCGCGAAGGCAATTGAATGAAGCAGCCTTGGAGAATAGAGAGAGACAGAAGGAGATAGAGAGAGACAGAGAGACAAAGAAAGAAAGAGTGAGATATGGACAGAGAGATGAGCGAGGGAGTAATACAAAGGCTACAAAGGCTTCGCACCGTATGGCGAAAGAAAGGATTCAAAGGAAGCATGGAAATGTCCAATTTGCTGAAATAATTTTTGAGAAGCCAATCGAATACAAAGTGAGGGATCGAAAAATACATTTTGGGTCGCGTATAAAAAAATTAGCGCGTTTAATCGAAACAGCAACGATTAATTTCCGAGAACGTCTGCAAAACATTAGAGAAAAGATGGGCGAGTTACAGGGAGACAGATTGAGAGGAAGAGAGCAGAGGAGAGAACGAGATGGAAATACAACTGACGTGACAGGATCGTGTGGGACTGGCTTGCGATCGGTCTGTGACTGGCGAATCTGGATCTCGGACGTGGGCATCTCGTGCTTGACACCGCAGAAAGCCAGCTTCATCTCCTCGATGGGCAGCAGCTGGTTGTTCACGTGCACGTAGCGGGGAGGCCACTCGTCATTCGCTTCGATGTTCACGGAGATCTGAAAGAGAAGAAAGATAAGGAGATTGTGATGGAAAGCGAGAGTGGAAGACTGACTTGGAAGTGGTTCTTCTTCTGGTTGACGAAGCACTGGTCGACGTGGGAGTAGTTGAATCCCTTGTCTGCCACGACGTGCACTTGCATCTGGTGCAGCTCGCGTTGGTTCTCGTCGAAGAGACGGTACCACGTCTCTTCTTGGAACTTGGTGAACTTAATCACCTCAAATGATTACTGTTAACCCAAGTGGAAAAAAGAAAAAGATGTTGCAATTGGTGCTGTGTGAACTCTCCGTTCATCACCAAGGAGGGCTCTAAACTGGATTATGGGATCTTGGGGCCGTAAATTCTAATGAGAAATATAAATGGAGTGGATGATGCTCTGACCTCGCCGCCTTGATGAAAGTTCTCGTCCATGCAGCTCTCGCCGCCCACCGGCGACGCTGCCATCGAGACTGCGCCGTTCGCTGCTGACCCGTAGGCTCGCGCGTCCGATGCCGCGCCCCTCGCGCGCACTGACGTCACGTACGGCAACTGAAGGGATGAAGAAGAGATTGATGGTTGAGGAGATTAAAATGGTCAGAAGTGTACAATTAGATAGCATCAAGTTGAGTAAACAAGGAAGGGATGGAGCAAGCCAAACCTGCGAGGGCGCCTGCGCGAGTGGCTCGATGCGCTGTCGCTTCCTGGAGACGGGATCGGCGCCGAGCAGGCCATCCGGCTGCGTGGCCGCCGCGTTTATCAGGTCGCCGAACACGTCGATGCCGCCGTAGTTGCCGACGGCGCCGTACTGCGCGTGGTGCTGCTGCTCCTGCTGGGCCTGCAGCACTGAGCGGAGAGTCGCCGCTGCGGCCGGAGGCGAAATCTGAACATACAGAAAATATAAAAGGGCCAAGTCAGACCACTTAGAAGAACATCACATGGTGAATGCCTGACCTGCGTGTGCCCGTTGCCGTACTGGTTCATGTAGAGAGAGTGCTGAGCCTGCTGCGCGTGCTGCTGCGGGCCGCGGCCGGCGAGCACTCCGGGCGGCAGCTGGTCGATCATGCCGCCCAGGTCAGCGACGCCCAGGATCAGGCCATTGTTATTGGCTGCCGCCGCGGCGGCAGCGGCTGCCGCCGCCTGTTGCTGCTGATGCTGATGCACTGCAAACGCAACAATCTATTTAGTACTAAATGATTTCCAGGATTTATTTCACATCTTTTGTCGATTCTAAATTGCAACTACAACTGAAAAAGAGGATTGCATGACCAGACTCATATTGAACAGCGAAACCTTTTCTCATATCGCGCAGTACTGTAGATTCCACCACCACAGCCCGATTACATCACGCTGGTGCGAACACCAAAGCCTATCCCTCCACTCTCCATCTCTCTTTGAGTGCGTCTCTCTCTCACTCACTCTCTCTCTCTCTACCCTTCGACCTCGGCCAGCTCACCATGGCCAAGCCCACACAACCAACACCCTCGCTTCAATCGAAGAAGCAACCACAGTTCGACGTAATGTAGTGGCGCCGAGAAAGAGAGGAAGCGAGAGAGTGAAATAGAAGCGAGAGAGTTAGAGAAAGAGAGTCATTGTCGGCAGATGAGAGATGTGAGGGAAGCACCGTAAGAAGTTAAATTAGAAGAAGAAGGGAGGAGAAGATTGGAAAAGAGAACCCCCAGCCGGGTCAAGGACAACTGCGTAAGCGAACGAGTAATCGCAAAGCAGTGCTCTCCGCGTGTTTGTGTTCACGAAAAGTAGAGAGAGACTGAGAGAGAGAGAGAAAGAGAGAGATAGAGAAGGTGTGAGAGAATGAGAGAAGCACTGCATCCTGGAGTATTCAAAGGGCACCAACGTATAAATTATCAGATCAAACTAGCGACATATCTACCGAGTTTAGTCGTTAGTGACATAAAAAAAAACCAGCAAAGTAAGAAGGACTGAAGAATTTTTCGCGTTGATAAAAAGAAATAGAAAACACAAACAAGGAAGTCGTGACAGGTACTGCCCAAACCTATAAACCCTGATAAGGAGGATGAACACGTAAACCTGAATTCGCTTAGGCACTGAATCAGAGCCTCTCCGCTTATCTTTCTCATGAAATTTAGACGTCAGTTCGCTGTTAAATTGCTGCGCCGGCAATTTTCAAAATTTTCTATTGTTAGCGCTGCTTCTTTGTTCATGCGATGAAAATCAGGGAATCATATGATTGGAATATTATTCAATATGCTCAAGATATCACAATGACGGTTAAAGTCTTGCCTGAGTATGCTGCATAGTTCTCTGGGGAGTAGGGCGAGTCTGAGTTGGAGGACGGCGAGCCAGAGGAGCCAGCAGCAGAGACATCAGTAATGGGCGGCGAGTCGGGCAGTCTGCCTGGCGGCTGGCCGTTTCCGCTGGCGGCCGCGGCGGCGGCTGCGGCGTACAGCCGCTGCTGCTGCGCGTGCGCTGCCGCCTGCATGTTGTCCTGTCCGCCGTGGTGGCCGCCGTGGTTGTTGTTAAGGCCGCTGGCACCGGCGCCATTGTTCGCCGCCGCCCGCATGCTCGCGTCCGCCGGGCTTACGCTCGGTGTGCTGCAAAAGATAAACATTCATACTCATATAGTTTGTTTTTTGTAACAAGAATAATTAAAGTGGACAATATAATGAAGAATGCATATAAATCCGCCGAAAAGCATAGAAGAAAAGGAGGGGAAGAAGGCAAAAGGACAGAAGAGTACTTGGCCGAGGGCAGCTTTGGCTTGGTTAGACTCCTGCTGGTGGGGATGAGTGGGCCGGGAGGGACAGGGAGAGAGTAAGGCAAGGTCGATCGAGGCCGCGCGGCCTGGCTGCGATTATGATTGGGAGGAAGAGCGAGAGAGAGAGAGAGAGAGAGAGAGAGAGAGAAAGAGTGAGAGAGAGAGTGTGTGTCTAGGTCACTGGAGGGAAAGAGACTGGAGTGGATGAAAGCAGGCAGACAACGTGCACCACAGCTGGTGAGAGAGCAGAGAGACTGGCTAGAGAGGGCTATTCTACACTAGGTAGACGAGCAAGCAAAGTGGACAATCTGTGGCTGCTCCAGCGAGAGAGAACTGTCATATTAAGAGTGGCCCGGAAGCGGCTACGGACACGATCTGGCCTGCCTCTGTCATGACGACGCTCTCTCTCTCTCTGGTCATGCACTGCTTGCTTATGGAGAACGAGTGGAAAACAGGAGGTGGAGTGGAGAGAGGAACGACCATTCACAGCAGAAATACATCATGGAAATAGGGAAATGTCGAAGAGAATCAGAGATCTGTGGGAGGGAGAGAGTGCAAGAGAGGGAGAGAGAGAGGGAGAGAGGGAGAAAGAGCGAGAGAGAGAGAAAGAGAGCGAGAGCTGTCAAAATTGAAAGGCATCAAAAGGAGAATAAAAATTTGGAAAGAATTCATTGCAGCCATGATGATCGTTCGATGGAAAGAGCAAGGGCGCAATAAAGATAATGAAAGAAGAAGGAAGAAGGGTAAGGATGGAATCATCTGTCGGTGTGGCTTCATCATCCCTCGAGCATTGCCTCAGGACTCTCTCTGTGTCTCTGACTCTCTAGCTTCTTCTACATCACTATCTTACTCTCTCTCTCTCTCTCTCTCTCTCTCTCTCTCTCTCGCCGTCTGCTCTGCCTAGATGGACTGCGAAACGGAACGTGAGCAGGGATGTTCTCTCTCGCTCTGTCTCTCTCCCCCTACCCTTACTTCCCACGGACTGGTACGAAGAGCCACGCCGCCGCAATCGCGAAAATGCATACACAGAGATAGGAGAGAGAGCGAACGAAAGACAGAGGGATTTAGGGAGAACGAGGAAAGGGATAACGAGCGAGGCGAGAGACGACCATCGAGCATGCCTCCTGGCAGCCACGACAACCACGGACACATGCGGTCAGCCAGGGTTAACAAGGAAAACATCATCATCAGAGGAAGAGAAAGAGAGAGTGAAAGAGAGGAAAGAGAAAGAGATAAGGAGAAGGAAAGCGAGAGAGAGAGAGAGAGAAAGAGAGAGAGAGAGAAAGAGAGAGAGAGAGAGAGAGAAAGAGAGAGAGAGAAAGAGAGAGAGAGAGAGAGAGAGAGAGAGAGAGATGACGGTGCACGAGACCAGCTCGGAGTATGGTAGGCAAATGTCAAACGTCTATGTACAAGGGTGCCTCGTCCGAGATCGGGCAACATTCTCAAAAAGACGCGTGCTGTAGGCGAGGAGGTGAGGAAGAAGGGTACACACTAAGAAGGAGGAAAGGACAGAGCGAGAGAGAGAGAGAGAGAGAGAGAGAGAGTGGAGAAGGTGAAGTACATTTGGAGGACAACAGCGAGGCTGGAAGGGGAGAGTGCATGAGAGAGTGCAAGGAAGGGGAAAGCACAACAACGCATTCAACCATCTAGATAAAACAAGACGAAAATTGGAATTGACAACAAAAGACTTATTGGCTTTCTTTAATGGAACATAAAAGCTAAGAAAAAGATTTAAGAATCCTCCCATAATTTCCAGAAAGAGCAAGGACAAGAAAGAGAGAGCTAGATAGCGAAAGAAAGAAGAGAAGATAGACTGATGAAAGAAGAGACGAGGAATGCACAACGTTCTTGCAAAGATAAATCAGTCTAGCAGGCCAACTTCTTTCGTAAAGTCACGGTGATTGTACGAGCAAGAGGGGCATTCTGAGCTGAACAAATGTTGCGGATCACAACCCGGCAAGTTGCTCAGAGCGAGAGAATGCGAGAGAACTAGATAATGAAAGGAGCGACGAATGAAATAAAGAAGAAGGAAGGAAAGCAGAGCGATTGCGCAAGGGCGCGACAGTATCCCGCAGGCACTCCATCTCCTTCTTTCACCCCTCTCTCTCTCCCTCATCCCCCCATCTCTCTCACGCTCTCTCACCCTCTCTCTCTCTCTCTCTCTTCCTCCCTCACTTGCGCTGCCTCTGACCAGCGTGTTTGTCCGTACGAAAGAGAATGAAATCAGGGATGGGAAACAAGGAGTAAAAAATATAATGAAGTCTTGTGAAATTTGCTATGATTAATGTGAGAAAGAATTCAGAAAAAATGCCAGACTCACAACCACAAAATTATCTTCACAAAATAGAGGTGAGAAAGAATAAAGACAAAAAATTTTTAGCGGATGAAAAGAGAAAATTGAATATTTGAAGAAGTTAATAAAACTCACTCGTTCTCTGCGAGAAACTGGATGATATTGAAGGAGTGCTGGTCGCAGTAGTCGCCAAGCGGATCACGGTAGGCTGGCTCTTCTAAATAAATAAAAATTATTAAGCCGATTTTTTTACAATATTAATCAATCTGCAGTTTCGAAATTTCAAATTATTTATCATGATAAAAGAGGCTACAGCATGTATGTATATACATATCTTAAAAAAACAAACAAATAAAGCATATATAACTGGGAAGTGAGATATGAGTACAGTAGTTAGCACCCAGGTTACTGCGAAGTCTTAAACTTTGTCAGCCCAACAGATCACCTTTCGGCTCGCGAGTTGCAAGAGGCCTAGCCATGAAGAAGAGGCATGCGTCTCAGGGGCGACTGGAGCGTGGCTAAGGATTCGGATGGCGTCAGAGCGGCCAAAGAAGGGCAGATAGCTGACAACCAATGGCTTTTTTTGCCGGAAGAGGAAAGGCTGCTCTTTGCTAGCCGAGTAGCTCTCGAGGCGGGTAACTCCTCTCTCTCTCTCGCTTTCCGCTCTCTCTGGCCCCTCAGACTCCTCCCGCTCTGGCTCTCCCGCACTCTCTCTCTGCTCACCACAGACAATCTACCACTTTCTTCTGCCCCTTCTATACTCTCTCTTTCTCGCATGCACACTATGCAGCGCAGCTACGGGAGATCGTGGAGGAGTGCGAGAGAGTGTGTGACATGGAGAAAGGCGAGACAGCGGGTGAGCGGAAGAACACGTGCGGCAGACGAGAGCAGGCACGATGCAGCTAGGCGAAGAGAGCGAGCTTGATAGAGAGAAAGCAGATAGCGAGAGAAAGACGAGTACCTGTATAGAGATAGAGAGCGAGAAAGAGAAAGAGAGAGATACACATAGACTGAGCTCGACTCGGCCCGTACCAGTCGGTGCCCCAAAGAGCTCTCTCTGGCTGAGTTGTGTTGCGCCTCGTCACGCTGCTGCCTCCTTCGGTTTGGCCCGCCGGCGGCTATTGATCACTCTCTCTCTCTCCCTCTCTCTCACACTCCCTTCTGTATCTCAGTCTCTTCGAGGTGACCACAATCAACGTTGTCCTTCAGCTATTTCCCTGCTTCTCTGCAATGGTCAGCCCCAGGCAAGGAGAGTGTGATGGAAGAGAGAGAGACAGAGAGCGAGAGAGAGAGCGAGAGAAGGAGAGGGCGATCTCCACTGGACAATGACCCTTCGACCAGGCAGCGAGCGTACATCTGCCTGACTATTTTGTGCGGGAAAAAGACAGAATCACTAGGGGATGCAAAATGTGGCTGGCATCAGACTGGGAGGGGTCAGCCAAAAAGGGCCAGACAGACAAGGAAGAGAATCCCTTTCGCAATGACACAACACCTCGTAAAGAGGAAAGGCATGGAGGCAGAAAGGGCGCACGCATTTGGATAGAGGGGTGAAATCGCACGCTCTCTCGTTATTTCAACCACGGTTGGCCATTCATGATTTCTATTATGAATCCAGCCACAATCCTGAATGGTGAGTTCTGCAAGCGGCATGGCTAGGAAACGGTTCATCTCGGATTCCTTGCCTCCTCCTCGCTCACCCTCCTCCTTTCCCATGGTCTCACTGCCTGGCCATAGCCTTGGCTACTCGAACCACACTCGACCTTGTCCGCATTCTTCTGCGCCTGTCGCGGAGCTCCTCTACCAAAGTTGTGGGACTGTTACTCTGTGCAGGATGAAGAGAGGAGGGAAAGGCAGATGGGGTATGGAGGGACAGAACGTAAGCCAAGCTTGCTCAATGCCAACATTCATTCGCTCCCTTGGCTCGGCTATGCTTAGATTAACTGTAAAAAAGTTAAATTGTAAAAGGTTTTATGGGAACATATTTGAACGGAAACTGGCACAGCATGCACAATATCAATAGAGAAGAGCTAGCCAAGGTGAGAAAGAAAGGATTGTAAAACAATATCCATTTAACAATTATTTGATAAGCGGTAGAAATATAAAGCTTTAAAACAATTTAGATAAAACTCCACTCATGACAGAAAAAATTCCAGAATGACCGGCACGAGCGGGGACGACTTTCCCGATCCTTTTAATGGGGGACATCTCAGAATTCCGTAAAGCTCTGAGCTTCTTGCATTTCAATATTCAAGTATACATAATATACCTCCATTTTGGTTACAACTCTATCCTTGACCTCCTGTTCATTGCTCAACATCTGTCATGCAGTAAACACATGAAGATGCATCCGTTTTAGTTTTTTTTTTAATATATGTATTTCAAGTCCCTCGTCAAGCGAAAGAATAAGAACTCTTTCGTAAAATTACCGCTACCAATCTCGCAGAGAAAAGGTCGTCCGTCAACGCAAACCAAACACAAATAGTTTGGCTGGAGAGAGAAAGAGAAAGAAAGAGAGAAAGAGTGAGAGAGAGAGAGAAATATAGAGAGAGAGGGTGGAGAGAGAGAGAATGGAGAGAGAACGCCGGATCTGATGTGAGAGACCACCAGTAGAGATGTACTTGCATGTAAATAACGAGAGATTGAGAGAGAGAGAGAGATAGAGAAAGAGAGAGTCTTTAGTGCATCCCATTCTGCTCTTTTCTGTTTCGTAGCTAATGCCAATATGCGTTCTATGAAGGACGGAAGTAGAGAGGGATAAGTGAGAGAATCAGAGAGAGAAAGAGAGAGAGAGAGAGACCAGTATGTAGGTGCTCTCTCTTTTTTCTGCAATAATTGCATCTTTCCCGAGTTGTCTTCTCTTCTCCTCCGTGGCTGCACAGCCTACGGCACGCCTGGCACCAGGCGGCACTGCGAGCTTCTTTGCCGGCTTACTCAGCGCGCCCGCCACAGACACTCTCGACTCTCTCGCCGTCTGCGCCCTCTCACTTTACCACACTTCCCCGCTCTTCCGCACTCCCTGAGGAGACTGATCCAGTTGACCCTCACTGATTCTCTCTCCGAAGCACGCTCTCTCTCTCTCTTCCCATTCCTTCGTCTCTTTCTCTCTTCGACTCCTCCCATGCACACTCTCCCGCACTGGACATTGGCCGAAGGGATGGGCGGAGGTTCCTTGCCCATTGCAATGCAAACACTAAGAGAGATAAAGAAGCGAGAGAGAAAGAAAGTAATAGGATGCTAGTTTATACTATGTAGGATAGAGGCGGATGAAATAAGAAAGACCAGAAGAAAGAAGTGCATAGCCTCGGGAGATAGAGAGAGAGAATGAAGAAGAGCCATGGAAGTGGGAATCAGCCAGAGATCAACTCATGACTAAACTACAGATATTTCCATACTTTCGAATTAGATGACATGTGAGAAGAAAGTGAGCGATGAACAGTTGCTTAGAAATGAATGTAGATAGAATAGCCCACTGTGCAGATTAAAGACCGGATCTTGAGATATGCCATGCGATGAGTTAGTAAAGCAGCAACCTTGAAATTAAGCAAATTCCAGCCTCGGGCAGGTGGCCGAGACCTGCTTTCATCAATGTAACTTAGCTTGCGTCGTGAAGGTCAACCACATGCCGATAAAATGGAAGATCTTGGCCAAAAGGGGAGGGAGAAACGACATAAAGCATGACATTCATTTCAGTAGATATGGGGACATGTAACAAATTGAATTCGCATTAAACGTACATTACACAACGTTAACCAGAAGTGCATTTCTGTGTCTTGAAATGGGTGGGAAGCGAACGCTGAAGTGTGATGAGAGGATTACGTAAGGCAGCAGAGGGTGGCAGTTGCTGGAATGACCATTGCAAGAGGGAGGAAGGAGTGGTGGTCAGATGAGAGACGCGCAAGGCAGTGCCCCGGAGGGGACTGGGAAGACGAGGGGAGAAGAAGGCAAGTGGTCAGTTGGTTCTCAGAGTCAGAGAAAGAGAGAGTGCAGTTGCAAAGCGCGAACACCCTGACCGACCAGAGAGAGAGAGAGAGAGAGAGAGAGAGAGAGAGAGAGAGAGGGAGAGAGAGAGAGAGAGAGAGAGGCTGTTGCGAATGTAATGCAGTAATGGAGTGGATAATATGGAAGAGTAGGGAGAGAAGGAAGGAGATGGAAAAGAGACGAATGAGAGAGAGAGGAGGAAGGAAGGAGAGAGTCCAGGACATCAAGATAAAGATGTCAATGATAGTATACTAGAGCAGAAGGAGGAGGCTCTTGTTAAAAGGGCATCAGTTGCCTGAGGAAGAGGAGGGAAAAGCAAGACATAAGAAAGGAGAGGAAAGGTGTAGACAGGGAGGGGAGGAAGTGAAGAAGCCTAGACAAGGAGAACGCCTCGTTGTGCACAGCTTCTCACCCTCCTTCCCTGTTAACTCTCCTCGACCTCCCTCCCCCTGGCCTATCTCGTATCTCTTTCGCCACGCGCACATTACGAGCGATAGCGACTGCAGCAGTGCTACATCGTAGAACGAGAGAGAAGCAGAGAGAGAGAGAGGCAGATAGAAAGAGAGCGAGAGAGAGACAGGAAGAATAACAGAGAGAGAAAGAGAGAGAGAGAGAGAGATCATGGAACACACCAGAGGAATGAGTACTTTGGAAAAATGAATATATCGAATAGCTACTGAATAGACGCACATGAAGGTCTGAACCGCTGGGCATACAGCTCGTGACTGATAGAGTAGGGAAGGAGAAGGAAGGAGTAGGAGAAGGGGGGTACAGTCTATCGCCTCAGGCAGAGCGTAAGAGAGGCAAAACACGCGACTACTACGCCGCCAGCGTAGTGTTTTGTCCATCGGAGAGGCGAAATCGTAGGCTCGTCACTCTCTTTCTGCTCCCTTCTTTGGTTTCTGTCACTCCTTCTGTATCTCCCTCTTTCCCTTCGCTTCTCTGCTTCCGTCACAATATTTACTCTCTCTCTCTCTCCATCTTCTCTCTCTTTTTCCTTCGCTCTCTGTCTTTCTCTCAACTGTGGACACCACGTCAAATCTACAACGTTCCAAGCTATTTGGAAAAAACAATATCCAGAACACTAGATTAGTAAAGAAACTAACTGCATAGTTAAAGTGACTAATTTGGAGATCTTATATGCTTAACCGGCGGAACGGCAAAGCTCAAAAAGGAGAGGCGCAAATCTGTCAGAAATGCTGCTCCGTACCGCTCAGGAACCAAGCACGCAGAAGGGAACGGTTACAAAATACAATCGGCACGAGACAAGAAGCTGCTCTCTCTTACTCTCATACTCTCTCTCTTTCTCTTTCTCTCTCTCTCTCTCTTTCTTTCTTTCTCTCTCTAACTGTTTCCTTCTCTGTCACTCCCTGATTTCACGGGTCTTACTTTCTCAATCTCTTTCCCTTTGTCTCGTCGTGCATGCCCTGCCATGAGCCAAGAGAAGCTTCTTTCTTAAAGAGGCAGCGAGCCGGATACATTCACAAAGGAACAGCGAAGCGCGCGAAACCGCCCGTTTTTCTGCTTCCGACTGTGCTGTCACATGCGCTTTTTGCTCGCGGGGACGGGGTTTCAGCGAGAAAAATAAAGCAAATAGCTCAACAAGCATCTCCTACATAACGTTTGGCAATTGCATAGGTTTGTAAAATGAAAATTTTAATAATAAGAAAGAATAAGTGTAATTGAAAGGACGGACCTCCTTGGGGAGGGAGATTGAAGGGCGGTTGCAGCTGAAGCTGCTCAAAGTCCGCGTCAAGGTGTGCTCCCTGTAATTTAAAATGGCGTGCTTAAGTGTTATGATCAAAACCTATCGGTTATGGCAGAATGTAAAAAGACAGACAATCCCTGATGAAAGACAGTGGCTGTGTGGCGAACCTCGAGAAGCTCGTCGGCGTCAATTTTGAGGGGCGCGCTGTTGGCGCCCGGTTGCATCTGGCGCGGAAGCATGGCCGGGCAGGGAGGGCAAGATGGGTGGTCGGGTTGTGTGAGGGCTGGATCCGCCACGAGGGCGGAGGGTCGTCGAGATGCACAGAGATGAGTTCTGCAATTTGGCATGAGTGACCGGAGAGGTACAAAAAGGGGCGCAGAGAGACCGCCTGGCACAATGGCACGCAATATTATCGAAATGGACCGAGACAGAGCAAAAGCAAGAGAATGCGAGAGAGAGTGTCACTTGGCGAAAACGTTAGGTGAACAACATGAAGACGAAGATGAACGCGTTGTACCGTTGCGAGAGTGCCTAGAATTGAGAAGCAGATAGGGAGGTGGATCTCATTAGAAAAACAGAGAGATAAGACAGTGAGGTCGAGGGAAATGAGAAGATTAGAGTATATCGTCACGTGTATTCGACTCCTCTGCCTGCATTCTGGATGGCCCATTAGGTCGGGAGAAGAGAGAGAGAGCGAGAGTGAGAGAGAGAGAGAGAGAGACGAGGCTGGAAGTGAACAGCCGATGTGGGTGGTCACAAAAAAATGCGAGTGAATGCGTGTGGCCATCTGGCCTTTGACTGAGCCGCCTGGCCAGCCAGCGGAAGCTCTTGCAAAATACCAGGAAAAATTGAGGAAGGATGACGATGACTCAGCCATCGCGAGAGTGACGCAAGGTAATTCGTAAGAGTTCTGTGATTCTGTTGCTTCTTCCCAAGTCAGTGATGATTTGGGGGGCGAGTGAGTCTTTCTTTCTCTCTATCTCTCTCCCCCCCCCCCTCTCTCTCTCTATCTCTCTCCCCCTCTCTCTCTCTCTCTCTCTCTCTCTCTTCTCTGTGTATTCTGTGCCTGCGTGTCCTTGCACATACATTGGCTATGCATGTTACGGAGCGGCAAGAGTTTCGTAGAGAGAGAGGAGGGAAGAAAGAAACGGGGGGTGCCAGGTACACCGGCCGGCTGGCGGCGGCCCTCCTCAAAGTCTGCCGGCCACTCCCACTGGAATATTGCGCAATCAGCGCAGTTCTTTCTTCTCTTTTTCCGCTATTTTCTCCAGACCCAATATTCTTCTTTTTTTTGCGGGAAAGCACACGACGACGATTTCATGAGCGGTGCTAGAAAATGATTGAAATGGATCGGGAAAGAAAACGCCCTCGGAGAAACACTCGCCTTGAAGAAGAAGAAAATGTACGGACACATGGTCAGAAAGGGGATAGTTAATTCATCATTCGAGACACTCTGCTCATAATCAGAGGTGGAATGTGGCAGAAACTAAACAAATATGACAGCTTTCGAATGTGCTGCCCACGAAAATGTGAGGTGCTGAGTGAAGCAGCCACACCTGTTGCTTCTGATAAGCGGAGACATCAAAGAGCAATCATCGACATACATTTCTCAGATACTTCTGTTTTTAACTAATCTAAACCGGGACGAAGACAAAGCAGTAACCGAGTAACGGATGCATCTTTTTCATTGCTTTTCTCTTGCTCTGCTTCTTTCGGTCTCCGACTCTCGGCTAGCACTGAGACAAAAGCGTTTTGTGGGGGAGGAGAGGGAGAGAGAGAGAGAGAGAGAGAGAGATGTTCGTGCCAGGCTTTTAGCAGCATCTTTGACGCTGCCCATCTCTTTCAATCTCTACTCGTTACTTACTTGCCTGTTTTCCACCCGCTCTCTCTATCTCTCTGTCTCTGTCTCTCTGTCTCTCTCTCTCTCTGTCTCTCTCTCTCTCATTCTTTTCTCATCCTCTCGATTCTACCTTTACAGCTCGAATCATCGGTGCCTTATCATTTTCACTTTCAACTGCACATTCTTCAAGAATCCTGGACCTGGGCAACGAACGGCTCTCATTTCAATATACATACTCACCATACCGTGTTTCTCTTATCCATACAGTTATTCGTGTTATCCGCTCCCTTTCTCTGTCTTCTCAATAGTTTTGCTTATGACGAAGTCAATCTAGATGGATAAAACTGCCTAATTACACATGTACACTGAATTAAAGAGATAAAAATTGTGCGCGCGGGAAAAGGTGAGGTGACTGACCTCATGCCATCAGGTAGACAGTTCGTGCGAGAGATAGAGAGAGATAGGAAAAAAGAATAGAGAGAGACATGAAAAGGAATAGATCGGGGATAGCAGCCGCTGCGAGAAACCATCACACATGAACAAGGGAAATAAACTTGTTGGGTAAGATGCCAAAACGAAAATTAAATTAATTGGCAACTGAAATGATGCCGCAGTCCTGATATATAATCAGGGAAGTATGCAGGTGACACAATAGTACAGTAGGATTTAAGCAAACTGAAATCGAGAAAGAACACGCCTTCTAATGAATCCAAACATGTAATTGAAAGTCAGAAGATACCACTTCCAAAAAGCACTCTTCAATACGAGCTAATTGTGCCTAATGATCTTGCATGAGGAAGAGAGCAGAAAGTGTGCATAAGTGTGTCGAGAGTGGATGATACACACGCAAATTAAGATAAGAGAGGTAGGGAGGGAGAGAAAGAGAGATCGAGAGAGAGAAGGCAGATCTCTGGCAGGAAATAGAAAGCGGACAGCCTTCTTCTCAATGCGAACGGCTAGTGCCGACCGGCAGTAGAAAATGCATGTGAAACAAGAGTCTTCTGAGGCCTCGGGCACAGAGGAAAGAAGAGAGGAGAGTTAGAGAGAGAGAGAAAGAGGAGGGAAAGAGGTGAAGCCGAAACTCTCATCAAAGGGCTGCGCTCTCTCTCCCTTTCCGTCTCTCTTTTCCGCTCTCTCTCTCTATCTCTCTTTCTCTATCTCTCTATGTCTCTACCTGTCTCCCTTTTCGGCGAGTAATCGGAGACACATGGGGACGGTGGCGGGCTGGGCGCGGCGGTTAGCGGTGGCACCGAAAACTGGCAGGGGATGAAGACGTCCAGAGAGGAAGGCCTGCCGGATGGGGGTCAGCCGAAGCCGTATGGGCACTCTCGGCAATGTAGGCACTGAGTGTGAGGTTGAAGAAGAGAGGGTGGTAAGCGGAGAGAGAGAGAGAGAGAGAGAGAAAGAGAGAGAGAGATATATATATGATGAAAGAGTGGTTGAGCGAAACAGTAAGGGGGAATAAATAGAGGGAGAAATGTGAAGAAAATGGCAGAAAAATGGAATAGTTTCGATGTGAAACCAATCCGAGATTGCAAAAAAAGTAGAGGATTGGAAGCGTGAGGAAGAGCGGCATCTGGAGCAGCGCAAACAAGGCGACCGGGCGACGGTTTAGCCACTCTCCAAATAACCCCTGCCACTCCTCTCTGTCCCAGAATTCAACGAAACCCTCTTCGAGGAAATACATATAAAGATATGACATTGGACATCGATGACGCAACGTGTGAAGAAATGTGTACGAAGGTTGAGATAAAAGTACATGCAAACACTCTGAGAAACAGACAAGCACACCCTCCATGCACCTGCATCTTCGCTGCTTCAAGGAGACGCCACTCGGCTGGCCAGAGACCTATTTGTATAGCCTGAGAGGAGGGGGAGAGGGAGAGGAAAGGTTGTATGATGACATTGAAACTCGGCTTCGGACACATCTGACAGGCCTTTGGGCACCGTAGCGGCACAGCCTACCTTGATTTAGTGAAGTAACAATGCGCGGAGAAGGCAAGAGAGGTGGGAAAGCGGGTGAGGGGAGAAGAGAAAAGTACAGGAAAGATCGGTGCTATCCTAGTTGGGGGGGGGGGCAAAATAATTTTTTTTTTAAAGTACTCCAAATCGTGCACAGGGGGGTTTATGGCCATGGGGAACACGAATATAATGTTCATTTTGTATCATTTTGTCATTTAACAAAGTTACAGTACTTTTACTTGATATCTGTTTTACTCGATATCAGCTAAGATGCTGCTCTAAAGGGTTTTCAGACCTTATAAACTCGAATATTACGTTCTTTTCGCATCATCTCTATTCATTAGTGCTGAATTGACAATACATTAGTGTTTGGCAGCTCTTACAACTCCATAGTGCACGAGTTTAGATGAAAATTAGGGGAAAAAATGTGAAGTACTGTAACTTTGTTAAATGAAATTTTTTTGCAAATTGAACATTATATTCATGTTCCCCATGGTCTAGAACCCTATATTCGTGATCCCCATGGCCTAAAACCCCTCTGTGCACGATTTATGGTACATTGAAAAATGAAAATATTTTGCCCCCCCCCAACTAGGATAGCACCGAAAGATCTCCGTTTACAAGACCGCATGCCAGTGGAGGCGGCCGAATGGTTGACCCGCGTCAAGGTAGATGAGGGTGCGCGGAGGGCCTTGGAAAAGAAGAAACGAACACGAGAAGGGAAGAACAACGTGACAAGAGCAGAGAGCGAGAGAAGACCTTGAGAAGGCAGAGGGATTTAGGAGAGTGAAAGCAAGAGAGACGAGAGAGAAAGAGAAAGAGAGTGAGAGAGAGAGAAAGCAAGAGAGACGGGAGAGAAAGAGAAAGAGAAAGAGAAAGAGAAAGAGAGAGAGAGAGAGAGAGAGGGAAAGCGAGAGAGACGAGAGAGGAAGATAGTGAGAGAGAGAGAATCTCTCGAGGCCAAGAGAAATATATGAAGATATGACGAAATGTATAGAGAAGGGAGAGAAAAGAGAGTTGGAAGAGCAGGCAGGAGAGCGGCGGTAATGTGTGGCACAGAGGTCATAGCAGCCCGAGAGGATCACGTCTCTCCTTCTCTTCCTGCTCCTTTCTCTTCGTCAAATTCCTTTCTTCTTTCCGTTTACTTGTTCAACAGGTTATATGTGTTCACGAGAGGAATTTGGAATAATTATTATAATTATATGTATATTAATATATGTATATGTATAATAGGACACCTGATGGCATTTTCTAAAGAAGAAAGAATTATTAGAAAGACGCTCTCTCTTCCTCTTTGCCTTCTTTATCTCTTCCAACTTCTCTTTCTTCCTACATTTCTGCTCTTTTTTTCTGCTTCTTCTAGTATGACCTCGACACCCTATGGAGATGCACACGAAAAAACAAGACAAGACGGAATATAGAATAAAGTAAAGAAGGCGCACAGATGCCAGCTGCCCCTCTTAACTCTCTGAGAGCTGCCTTCTGATTGGTTGTCTTTTTGTACTCTCTCTTTGTGCTCTCTCTCTCTCTTCTCTCTTCCTCTCTTTAAATCTATCTCCGTCCTCTCCTCCCACTGAGCCTCAACTATTACTCTTTACGCACTTGCACTGGGACACATCCAATCACGCCCCTTGCCCTTCACTCTCCCTTTTTTGACCAGTCATTGTCGGAGGCGTTCAAGGCAATGTGACGGACGAGAGGAACGAGAGAGTGTGGGGGCATGAGAGAGTGAGAGATAGAGAGGACGCTGATCGAATCCCTTTTTCATCAATGATCTTGGGGGGAGACGCCGAGATTGGTGCCCAAGATATGACTAGTGGGGAGATTTGATCGGCTGTTCGGATATGCAGACATCGAAATTGCATTTGGGAGAAGAGAGAGAGAAAAAGAGAGAGAGAGAGAGAGAGAGAGGGTGACATTACTAATTGTAAGTGATAAGGACAGAATATGTATGTAAGTTTAATTGGTCTATTCCTGGCTTCAGCCCTCACACTCGTGACAGCTACATAGCTGTTAAGAAAGTGAAAAGGAGATGATAATCGCATCTGTGCCTGGTTCCATCTCACGAACTCCGAGGGGATTCCCGCGATATCCGGGCTTCACTCTTCTTCCGTGAACAGATACTTGGAGTTACGAGAACGATTTCGATCACGCGGTGAAGCTCGCGACATAAAAGATCCTCACTCTCTCCACCCATCTTGCTCTCTGCTTTCTTTCCCCCTTTCCCTCTCACCATCTTCTCCGGAATGTCCCATGAGATCAAAACTAGGGATCGGATAATCCACACAAGAGAACGCGTGACCACTCTCTGTGAAAGAATGCTTCGAACCCATCTACATTTTTTCTCTCCATAAAACAAATTTATTGAAAGATGATTAACACTGTTTTTCCACCATCGTGAGAAATAAAACCGAGCAGGGAAATTTATCATAAATTAAGAGATACAACAAGTCCATCAAGACAGTAAATGAGTTGTTGAGGACTCAGCAGTCAAAGACGAAAGAAAGAAAAAGGTCATTGTTTGTCCCCAATGAAGATGACAATTCCTTTGTACATCGGCTATTGCGCACTTCTTATGAAGACAATCAGCGCGAGCAGAGATCGACAATGCATTGAAGACACACTGAAGCAGGCAGAAAATATAATAGAACAGAGCAACTGATGTTTCGTGAAAAAGGACTGTTATGGCAAACAAGTGTAATGTTGTCTATAAAGCAAATACAGTAAGATAAGATAAGAATGGGAGGCTGGCTGGAGAATTGTGTACTCCATGAGTGCACGCAGAAAGGTAACAACATAATGATGCCATATTTCGCACACTTCGACGGTGCCTCATAAATAGGTAGTGTAGAAAAAAGTAATGGAGACTTAGCAAAGTTGAGCATGAAAAAGGCAGAGAGAGAGGGAGGTATAGAGAGAGAGAGGGGGAACAAAAATGAAGGAAGATACATCTATGAAGATTGCGCAGTGAGTTGAACCCAAAAAAGAAGTGAAAGAAAATAGAAAGACGCAAAATTGGATGAGAATGGCTGTGGGAGAGAGAGAGTGCCAGACGGCGAGAGAAGCGAGCCCGAGTGGCCGGCACACACATGCACAAGCACAAACGCTGAATAAATGACCAGTGTCAGGGGGAGAAGTCACTCTCGCAAAGGCGTGAGAACATGTAAGGGGAGAAAATAGGAACGAAATGAGAGACAGAAAGAGGCAGAGAGAGAGAGACAGAGAAAGATTTGCGAAAAATAACACATGAGAAAGTCAGTGCAAATGGAGAGCAGGGAAAGTGTAGATTAACAAAGGAAGCAAGAGAGGAATGTCATATATGACGATGAAACTGAAGGAGGTGGATGAAGCCAAGATGAGAGAGATAGCAACCGATAAAGCGAAAGGAACAGAGAAAGAGAGTGTGAGAGAGATTGGATGGAGGACGGAAAGAGGAAAAATAGGGAAGAGAAGCCGTTAATGAGCGTGGTGGCGCGGCCCCGAGTTGTGTCTCCACGTGCCAGCGGCAGCACAAAGGAAGCCAAGCACAAAGTGGATACAACGAGAATTCCAGGAGTTGCGGAAGCGAAAAGATTACATTTCAAAAAGCTCTATGTTTCTCGGAGTGTTCGAAATATAATTTACAATGTTTACCTTGATCTAGGAATACATGGAATAGATTGTATTTTGTCCATACGTTAAATGTGTAAGAAATAGATTTCAAGCTAGAACTATTAAGTAATCCTACATTCTAGTGAGTGTTTGAGTGTCGAACTGAGAGAAGTACCTCATTATGCAGAGTGGAACAGCAGACGTCAAGACATTTGTAAACAGCAACGAATTATCTCTTTCCATCCTCTCGTACATTATGTTAAAATACTGCTTCAACAAGATGCGCTGGCAATTTGATGTGGAGCGGACACACAAAGCGAGTTAGAAAGGGGCATGAGTTACCCCTGAATGAGAGTGCAAAACAGATCTATGCATATCTGCACTTGGAGGGCGAATCTTGTCAAGGCAGGCACGACGAGTACTGTCATTATGATAAATCGTTTCATCCAATGCAAATGTGCATAGCCCTTTTTCAACACAGCTTAAAGGGGTCCGAATGCCTTTCACGACTGAAATGACGCTTGTTTTAATCGCTGATTCCTCCACTGGGAAATGTATGAAAAGAGGATTCAAAAATGTAAGAAAACACGCGATCAAAAAAGCATGGCTATTCCCTGTCAACAAGACCGAGCTGATTGTGAGACCGAAAACTAGCGCGCCAAATTGGCATTGCAAAGTTGTTCTATTTCGGGAGAGCTGAAAGGTGCCAAGGAGCGTAAACAACTGGAATATGTCTCTTTGACAGAATCGAGGTGGACGAAGGGTAAACAAAGGGGTGGCATCTGGCTTCTCGGAAGCTGAGCACGGCAGGAGAGCCAGCAAGATATCTGCTCCCTGACGGGTGGTTTCCTGGTGGATGACAGGGGGGGGGGGGGGTGGGTTGCAGAGTAGGCCAAGCCAGGCACTTACTGCACAAGGAGACTCGACACGGCCGACAGGCCGGATCGGGAACGGCAACGAAAAAAATGGAAGTAATCAGAACTTTTATATGATAGGAAGAGAAAAGAAAATTATTGAAAAAAAAGTATGCCATGCAAAGGGAGTGGAAAGACACGAGAAAAAAATAGAGAGAGTGAAAGAGAAAAAGAAGAAGGAGGAGCAAATAAACAGCAGGCAACCGAGAAAATGTCGGCAAAGAGAGATAAAAAAATAACAGCCAGATAAAGCAGATAAAAATAACAGACTTCAATAGATAAACAATATTGTCAGGTACTGACAGCGAATGCATGCATGCGTACTCTAAATACTTGGATGGGGAGACGTGTTGAAATTGTAATGCTGTGACACTATTTGTTTATCAGAGAATCATGCATTTCAAGAGATGCCCTAGAAGGGCTGAAAAGGACAACTCCTAGGGGTTTGGCTAATCTTTGCTCGAACACTCTGCAGCTGTTCGGATCACGTGATTAGGGTGGGCGACTGGGACCGATTTGGTGAGAGAAGGGAGGCCTCGCCCTCTTGCGCGACGCTGAACCACGCAGTGAGAGAAAGAAAGAGAGAGTGAGAATAACTTCCTTCTCTTTTCCTTCTGTATTTGTCTTATCTCTCTCTCTCTCTGCCTTTCTTTCTCTCTCCCTCTTTCCCTCTCTCTCTCTCATTCTCTCATTCTCTCAGCCACTCCTCTCTCATGGCCACGCACTCGGTAGACAGCCGCTCCGTCTACAAATTCGCTGTCATTCTCCTCTTTCGCTTGTGTTTGTTATACTCTTTGCTCTTTCTGCTAAGCCTCCTTTCATCTGCCACAACGCCTCGCACTGCCTTCACCCTACCATGCCTCTCTCTCTCTTGCTCTGCTTCTCTCTCTTTCCCTCTCTCTCTCTCTCTATCTCTCTCTATCTCGCCGTCCCCTGTGTCTTCCATAACCGTCACCCCCAGTACTCTGAACTGCCAAAAAGCGATCGATCTTTTGCGACCTAAGCCAACCGCGCAAGTACAGCTTTTCTTCTTACACTAATTCAGATATCCCGAGCAAGTCAGAATATTTTTGGAAGGGCATTAAAATAACTACAATTGTTTTCCTCGAAAATATATTTTAAAAATTCCCCAGAAGAAATTTGCATACATTACTATGATGACATCAATGCAAATTACTTCAAAACAATATCAAGTAACAAATGAAGTATGTACATAGTTATCTCTTCATTTCTAAGGAGAACAATGTGAATTATTAAAGATGAGAGAAAAAGTCGTATACACAATCGTAGCATATACATAACTTAGATTTGTTTATTTCCTAAAGGGAGCAAAATTTCCGTAAAAAATGAGAATCACGAGAGGAAAATAGATTTTAAAAACATACTGTAAACGCTTGACGGCTATTGTTTGTTTTCAATAAAATGGAAAATGAGACAAATTACTATATGGAATGAATGTTTTTGCTCAACCTTTCCTTACTTAGGTTAAGTGATATGAAATGCAGTTATGGGCTAAAATTCAGAAGAAAAGTAGAGAGCGTATTATATTCAGCAACCGAAGCACATATGAGAAAAGGAAGGAAAGAGTGGTAGAGAAAGGTGTTGTTGAGCGAGAGAGAGCGAGAAAGAGAGAGAGAGATAGAAGAGATGCAGCGAGAGAGAAAGCGAGAGACATAGAGAGGGCGAAGAGGGCATTCCAAGGATACGGCCAAGGCAGGGCGGACAGGAGTGGAGTCATCCCACCTTTTCCACTACTCCCCTTCTCCATCTGTCTGGCCGCCAGGTAGAGTAGATGGAGAGGCCATTCTATCTGCACCGAGGGAATTGACTTTTTTTCTTTCCTCTCTATTTCGTCTCCACCACTCTCTTTCTTCTCTTCTCTTCCGCATTCTCTCTCTTTGTACAAGAATGCAGAAGAGGGATGGCATGTTCGTACAAATTGCAGCTTCACGCATAACATGTATACATGCCATGTAACATGTGTACATGTGCATTAGCCTCATATGTGATCCGAACACAACATGCCGATATTTTGCAATGTTAAAGCGTCCAACTCTGTCATATAAGCTTCTATTTTCCCCTCCATTATTATCGTCGTTGTCAGGAATAACGACTGCACAACTGAAAAAAAGATTTAATAGATGATAACAAAGATAACGAAAAGAATAAAGATGAATAGATATTTTAAAGAAGCGAGAAGAGAACAAAAGACGATGCTTTTAGGCGATTGCGAGAACGGCGGGCATGTGTTACGGAAGTATGAGAATGCAGTTAGAGTGGAAGAGAAGACAGCAGAGAAGAGGAACAGAGATGAAGGAGAAAGAGAGAGTGAGTGAGAGAAGAGAGCGCAGACGTGGCCGCAGTGCCAGGCACCTTGCGAGTGAACTCTGGCCGAGCCGACCGCATCAGTCTTCTCCTCCGGACATCGGTCGTTGGCCTCTCGCCCGCTGCCGCCAGAAGCCTCCCTTCCCGGTGGTCACCCACTCTCACTCCACGATGGCGTTTCCCCTCCAGACGCGTCACCCACTCAATTCCAGCTTCGCTGAAGACTCTAAGAAAACCATGACATTCGCACACAAAAGTAACTACAAGCCGAAACATAACGCAGCAGATTTTTTACGTGTATAACAGCTTTCACCCAAGGTTGTTACTCAATGATTCATTAAACCATTCACCGGATATTTTTAAACAAATTCTATTAATGATTATATAAATACATTTGCATAATGACAACGAATTACATGATAGCACAGCAAATGGTGTCGACACAGGAAATGAATGGGATGAGCATCATTCAAATTGTAAGGATAGAATGAAAGATGAGATTGGTGCTCACTGGTTGGCCTAACACCGGAAGAGATATCAAGGAATCTGATAGAATAAATAAATAAAAAAATCCTAATTGGCACGAGGTGAATATGAGTGCATTTCTTTTACTGTTTATGGATGAAGGTGAGAAAGAGAAAACCTGCAAGGGAAACGATTGGTTGAATTCTTGCAAATCATTCGACTCAGTTCGGTTCGCGAGAGCGGTTCCGTAAAAAAAATGTAAGGAGGAACCTGCCCGAGAGAACACAGGCCATAATATTTAGAGAAAACCGATAAAGTTTTAAAATGTAGATTTGCGTGTCTGATATCTCCTTTGAAATCGCAACCCGTGTTCTCGAGAACAGCTCATATCTAGTAATATGCTCTAAAACTGCACAACCCATGAAACACGCACTGGAGAAGAAGGCGAAGAGAATTGCAGGCCTGGATGCGTACGTGAATAACAGGAAGAATCTATGGCCCAATTTGGCACGGCATAAGGCAAACTTATAACAGCTCGTAATAAATTAGATAAAACGATACTCGAATTGCATGTACTATATAATGCATATCGATGAATCCTAGAGGAAATAATGCACTTTGGGCTGTGAAATTGGCAAAATCAACCAGGTAATGAGTATTAAGTACTCTAGTACTCGGCTGGTCAGCTGAATACGTCCGACTCTGAGTACCATCTGCCGCTGCTCGTTGTCAGCGAGACGTCACGGCGCATCCCCTTCCGCTGCATGTAGAAGACGTTCTCGCACTGTGTGATCCGCTTCTTCATGCTTGCCACGTTGCTCTGAAGGCGAGAAGTAGCTCAAAAGAGCGGAGCCCGAACTCGGGTCGAATCGATCTACCCAAGAACCACTCGAATTCACAATCTCTTACATGGAAAGAAGTGTAGCACTGCTCGAACTGCGATTGGATGTCGATGATCTCGAGTTGCAGCCGACGCAGTCTCTCCTCTTGCGAGAACATAGCAGCGGTGGAGTGGCGGTCGGCATGCGCGTCCTCCGTTCCGGCCGTCTCCGCCGCATCCGCTCTCTCGCGAGCCATCGCTGATCACATCACCATTTTAAATTATCGATTATAATATCACGAGGAGGCTTTTTTGCCGCCATTTCTGGTAATTCAAAAAAAAAATAATAATAAGAAAATAGAAGTCTCACCCCGCAAGACGAGGGTGCGTCGTACTTCGGAGTATTCGGTGAGCACGGCGGAGACATCGTCGCGCGAGAGGATGTAGATGTCGGAGTAGCCGAGAGAACGCACACTCCGCACTCTCTTCTGCTCCTCCCCACCACGCAAATCAAGCACGCACTCCTCGCCGAACGTGCTCCCTTCCGACAGCTATAGTTTAGCACTTTATTTGATAGCCTTCCAGCTACATTCACTTTACTGTTTATATGTACTCTATATAAGTTTAGGAAGGCTTCCATTTCATGAAAAAAATCTTTCTCAGCAAGATTTGTGTGTAGAAATGTTTACGAATAATTTACTAGACATATGTTGTTATCGTTGCTGAATGCCACACTGACATACTGCACGTTGTCCTCGTTATTCGGATCGATGACAAGCAGCTGGCCACGCTTCACTATCAGCATTACCTAATTTTTGTTATTCGATTTGTATAACTTGACCGTTTCTGTAAACTTTAAAACTTCGTTTCTCTTCTTTCCTTAAGACTATAATAACTGTTGGTAATCTTTCCAAGCTGCCAGACATCTGCGCGGTCGCCGACTTGGCAGAGATAGTCGTAGGGGCCGAACATCTGCTGCTGCATCCGGAGCACCAGTTCGTACAGGAAACCCGGATTGCACTCCTCAAATCAATCCGCTTCAATCAACAATGCGAAACATCACACACACAAAAGTGTTTAAAACCTTGTTTGGACATCAGTGAGACGAAAAAAAACATCATATCCCTTTTGATATACTAGCATGTTTTATTTTTATAGAAAACTGAAGAAATACACCCCAAAAAACCAATTCCATCTTAATTAATTAATTAATTAACGTTCTCTGTACTTACCGAAAATAATGTGACTTTCTTGAGTGTGTCCATGTGTAAGTTGATCGCCAACATTCCTTGCAGTCGTGGAGGCAGCACTCCGACGAGTTCCTGAAAGGAAAGTGTGGACTGGTAATAGAGAGTACATTGTTAATGTGATAACCTTCTCATCGATCATTTGGTGATTATTGTACATGTAGGTGGTGCAGTTCAGCACTCGCTCTTGAATGGTTGGAGGGAGATTGCTAAATGTTACGTAACATGAGTAGTACAGCAAAACAGATGGAGTTCTGACTGAGGAAACAGATGGTGAGGAAAAGACTGTAATAGTTTCTTGAAAAGATGTTTAATTTCCAAATGTCTGAATTACAACTGACAATCATAGTCTTTGTGATGCAAAGAGGAAGGCCGCGCTAACCGTGCTTTCATGTAGAATTTGATGCCATCAGTGACTCGCTGATAGTCGGCGCGCGCCCTGTTCATGTACATCACGACGGAGCCGACTGAGCCGAGAATCGTCGCGAACACAACCACGCCCAGCATCGTGTCCACCACCTCCAGCATGTTCTGCGCCGAGTTTGCTGGATAGGGCTGAGGAACAAAACTGTTGCTTTCCTAGGGTTTTTTTTGTTGGCTACGACACTTGCAACCTGTTGTCCGCATGTTGTGATAGTGAGCGCTGACCAGTACAAGCTCATGGTGTACTCCTTGCTGAAGTTGGAGAAGGCCATCACCACGGATCTATGATAAAAAAGAATGCGTTATTCACTAATGTTCCTTCTCTCTATATTGACACAACAAAGAATCGAGGCAGTAATAGTATAAAATGAGTATGCAGATTCTTCTCTGACTTGTTCCTCCAGAACGAGATGAGTTCATTGACGTAGTCTGATCGATTGCGAACTTCTCTGTCGGTCTCATTGAAGAGGCATCCATTCGACTCATCATCCAAATCGATGCGGCAGGCCGGCAATACTGGATCGAACACCTTCTTGTAGGTGAAGATGAAGTCGGTCGGCTCGGCGTCTTAAGAACCAACTTCATGACGAAATCACTCAGAAATCATGAACGACACTCCTTTGCGATCTCACCTTCAATCCCTTGAATGAGAGAAAAGAAGAAGTAGACGCATGCGTTCCAGTGGAAGATGACGTAGCATGTCACTATCATCAGCAAAATCTTGGATGCATTCGGCAGACTCGTCCTGAGAATAGTCCATTTCCAGACAATAGAATCGACAATAAACGAGGACAATGATGATGGAGCTCTACATGCCTCCTTTCCAGACGCTCCAGGAAGTCGAAGATGCGGTGGCTCTTGAAGAGTCGAATTGTTCGGAGCATCGAGCAAGATGGACTCCAAAAGAGGAAGAAGTCGAGAGGGAGAATTGAGAGAAGGTCAAGGAGTATTCGATAGCTGAAATATTCCATTTAGTGAATACTATTCTGGAAAATCTTTACTATCTATAAAAGAACAAAGTTCTGCACCTTCGCTTGTAGTTCTGCCAGAGCTTGCGTAGATTTCTGACTTCGATGCCATCCTCAGTTATCACTGAATCCATTCAAGATTGTTTGCCCTCTGTGAATGTTGACATAACAGAGAAAGCAAAACCAAGTCTGCTCTGAACGAGGATGTCGAAGACGAAGACCGCGTCGAAGAAGGAGTTAACGAGAAACCATTGCCAGAAATGCTCGTTGTAGATGTCGTCGAAGATGAAGATGGCCAGTCCAATCATGTTGTACAGCACACCGAGGCACACCACGGATGTCCAGTAGTAGAAGGGAGAGCCATTCGGCTGCACCGAGAACAGGAAACACGATCTGCAACAATTAGGGCTAATAATGAATCCTTGTGGACATTATGTTGTTCCTGGTAGAGGAGGGGGAGAGAGAGAGCCATTTTTACTCACTACTTCGCATTATTAGCGATTTCATTGCAATTCAGCGAAAAGGATGTAGATGAAACAACTCTATTCTTGTGTCCGTGTAGTTTGCATGTGTATCTGAAGTGTCTTCTTGCTGAAGAGGGAACTAAGGACGTAATCATGTCTAATAAGACCTTGTTAGAAAGGAATTTGTGATTGCAATTGCACGAAATGAACCACTTGGCTTGCGCGTTAAATATATTAGCACTCTTTAAATATCTATGTACTTGCGCAAATTAGTCATACAAGCCATAATTTCTGGCACAAAGTTGAAGGAATATTCTTTTGCTTGAAGGGTACTCCATACTTATCTGTCTGCCACGTGTTTCACTCAGCGAGAAAGGAAATATGGGTGGCAAATTGAGACCTTACAATTAGTTCAGTTGCACTATTTTCCGATATGTTGGATAGCACATTCTCATAAGTATGTAAATGTATGTGGTAGAGTGAAGAAAATGATGATTGTTAGAAGAACAGAGAACCCGAGGAGATTGATAATTATCTCCTTGATGAACTCGATGCCACTGTGCTCGAGTCCCTCGCCCGCGAGGCTGTCTTGGTCTGCCGCTCTCGGAGGATCTCAATCAATTCAGATGACGTCATTGAATTCCAGTATGTACATCCACATACAAAGACACGGCATCCGAGAGGGAGACTAACGATGGTTGGCAATGGCCCCATTTGCGATGGGAAGGGCGGCGTCCTGAGATGAATCGTCAGCTGCCGCGAGGCGTGGCTCGAACACCTCCGAGTTGTTGGCGTCTCCACTGTGCTGCTCTGATTGAGAACCCGTCTGCCAGTTACGCACCAACTGAGAAAAGGATATCAAAGCTACCGTTCGATATGGTTTACTTCAAACAAAACTTAATTTTTAAAAAGTTCAAAAAATATGTCGGGAAAACATGTTTATTGTTTGGGGTAACGGTAATAAAAGATATTGACACGTGTGGGGTTCGAACCCACGAAGACTTTCGTCCATTGGAACTTAAGTCCAACGCCTTAACCTCTCGGCCAACGTGCCATAGGAGACCGTACACTATGTACCCAGAAAACATTGATTGAAATAGCAAATGATTAATAGATTGCTTCAGTTTTACTGCTAAAAACAAGGCTTGAAGCCTTCAACAATATTATTTGTACAATAAAAAAATGTTGTTGAAGCTGTATAATTCTTTGATTTTTTGAAGAGTGATGTATGGTTAGTATTGAACAGCTTTTATTTAAACATGTTTTCGTAAGAAAATCTTGACACCCACGAAGACTTTCGTCCATTGGAACTTAAGTCCAACGCCTTAACCTTTTCCATACCGTGAATCGAGAAATTCGCTCACAAGACATTGATTGCTATAGCCAACAATTAATTGATTGTTTGTACTTTACACCCAAACAACAAAATTTTTAGTGTAAATATATGGTTGAAATCAGTGTCACAATCAGTGTTCGGTTTCCATTGTAAATGCATAGTGTCAGGTTGCAAAGATTGTGAGGATGCTATGGCCTTTTCGACATGATACAGCCATTTTGTATGTTGGCGGAAGTACTGCTAACTACATAGGTTCATCGATAGAGGAAGAAAAATGAGCGGAAGTGAAGTGAATTATTCTACTCCAATTTTCTAGTATGTATTATGAATGCACGTATTCATCCGCACACAGAGCACAGACAGCTTAAACAGAGCAATGAACTCGGATTAGCAGAGCGCGTTTGTCAGAATAATCCATCACCTTATCCATGTTAATCCCACTCAATGTTTTTTTTCTTATTCTTGAATCAGATACGAATAATATTCAAGATGTAAAAAAAATTCGGATGAGAGAAAAGGCTTTACCATTGCAGTTCGCACAACTTCCGAGAGTCTTTTCGGCTTGGCGCGGGCGGCCGGAACCAGATTCTGCTTCGACTGCGATCGCTGGATCGGCTGCATTTCCTGCGATTTTAAACGATGGACACAAGAGTGGCAAGGCTCGCTGCGGACTGGAGGTGGTGAAGAAGGGTAGCTAGAAGGACACATTGGCATCTCGTTGATCAAGAATGCTCCAGAGAACGGGGAATAGACTGATTCTATGTATGAGATGGAGAGACATGCAAAGAAAAAAAGGAGGGAGAGAGGGAATAGTGAAGACATGGAAGATTCGCACCAATCGGACTTCGGTCGGATCATCCAGGAGGATGGAGGGCAGACGGTCACGTTGCTTTGGAAAAAGGCGTCTGGAAGACGCTCGCGGTACAGTGGGCTGGCCCGAATCGACTGCGAGTTGAGGCGCGGCGCCAGAGGGACCGGCCTCGGCGGCCTGTCTGTATGGAGCCTGGCGGCGGGAAGAGAGAAGGCCGCCAGCAGCAGCCTGGCCGCCACTCATGGCCGGCGCTGCCGCCGCCGCGGCCAGCGTAGAGAGGACGCGAACAGTGGCAAGCGCGTCCCGAGTCGCGCCTCTCCCGCCCCTCCACCCGCCATCCACCCTCTCCCACTTTCACTATCTGCACCCCTTATACTCTCTGCCCTCCACCTACTCTCTCTGTCTCTCTCTCTCTCTCTCTCTTTCTTTCTCGAACCTTCCCTAATATGCACATGCTCCTCTTCCGTTGTCTCTCTCATCTTCGTCTTTTCTTTCTTTGCCAATTCACAGCAGATTTTCATCAGAAAGCTTCCGAGAGCGCTGCAGAAAACGGAGGGGAATGAGGAACTATGAATGCGGGGGGCACTGAGAGCTCGACTGACGGCGAGGAAAGATAGAAGTAGGGAGAGACAAAGTGATAGAGAGAGAGAAAGAGACGGAGAGGGGGGTAAAAAACGGGGAAAGAGAGAGAGAGAGAGAGGGGATAAAGTGTGACAAGGGCTCAAAGAGGCGCATTCAGAGGTGTGCGCTCTCGTTGTCTTGGTGACATCTTCGGCAGATGCTCCTGTATTGCAATCAGTGAATACACTCTGAATGGAAATTGCCAGAAAGGATAGCTGATAATAATGCTTCAGATTGTTCAGCACTCAAGAGAGAATAAAACTGCCGCCATTTTAGGTATCATATTTTCTTTATTTTAGGTAGAATCGGAAACGCTAATAAAAATATACATACTAGTGAAACGGCCCTGGTAGAAGTATTGCAGAATCGCACCCTCTAATACATGTCTACGCCAATCTATATCACCATACAATAGCGAAAAAGTACTGCAGTCGGAAATGGTTTTAGTAACATTGAATTAAAGTTAATTTTCCCCAGGATATGCGTCTTTCCAATTAAGTCCACCTTTAAGAGGGTCTCTAAAAATAGTACAAGATTGAAATACCTGGCGTACTAACATTGCAAATTTTAAGTTTCTTCATAACCGGTAGCTACAGCGACATTAGAAAAAAAAGCAAAAAATAAAAATTAAGACAACGTTTAATTAATATGTAAAAATATCAAAGAAAGGTGAATCACAATGACGTGATTGTCACCAAAAAATACACATATATAATTATCACATTATGAATGGATAAATACGTTGGTTCTAGATGAGCTGACCATACGCCGTTGTCCAGTAATGAACGAAGTGAAGTGAGAGATTGACGGCGGAAGCCGGCACTCTCAGCACTTTGCATATCATCCCGCTATTGCAGCATCCAAATCTCACTGGATCCGGCCCCTGGCAATCCAGTCCCACCCGCCCTCACCTCTCATGCCTAAAAGCAAGCATTAATTGGTGCCTACTCAGAACGGCCTCTTCATTTGATTGAGTATCTATCTTCCCTTAGTCTTGCCTCCAGTTGCTGCTTCAAAAAAAAAGTATGTTATCAATCGAATTCTAATTTTATAAAACTATATGAATTTTCAACGACTGATATCAGTCACTTTAACAATTTCAACTTGAGATAATAGTTGAGTATTTAATAAGTATCCTTAATTAGCATTATCTTTCTTTTCAACTGTTTCTCTCCTTTCACCAGTCCAAGCTTATTTGTCATATTCACTCCACATGTTGTCACATCATTATTTTATGTATGAATAAATAAATAAGTAAATAAATCTTCAAAGTTACCCCACTCCCCCTCCCACTTTAAACCGGATCACTACCGGAGATCCATTCCCCCATGTAATTCAACTGTCATAATCCTTATCTGCCGTGCTATTAATCTAGAGAAAACTGACGCCAGTTTGGCAAAAAGTTAATGAAGATTTCATTTTGAGCTGAGTGAAATTTCGATGAAATCTATGAATAAGTATGTTTCATCAGGGGAAGTCTTGGATTTCCTTCTATTTCTTAATTTTTTGCAAGGTTTTTGTAAGTATTTGTATATATACATATATGGAAGTATGGAAGTTGAGAAGGATGAACAACTTGTTGGTCCCAATACGGCGTCGACAACCGAATTTGCCGTATGTTCGACAGCATCCTTTGTTGTTCCTCGCTCCCAACGAGAGGCTCCTTCATGATCGCTTTCGGATGAGACCGGCTCGAGTTAGGCAGCTTGTACAGAATCTCGTGGCAGCTCTCAACCACTACTCGTTGGGTGGCTGGGCCATCTCCGAAGAAAATCAGGCAGGCCGAGCAATCCGAGTGTGATATAGAGACGTCGAGAGAGATGAAAAACATTTGCTAGCTCTATTTGTTTTAACACATGAAACAGGTCCTGATGCTGCTGCGTTCTCTCTTCACCAACGCCTCGCAGTTGGTTCTGGCAGATCTTTTCGGATGCTGCCAATCAACTGTTGCGAATGTTCTGGAGCGAGCTCTCGATGGAATGCTGAGACTGTGGAACAGTCACGTCCGCTTCCCTCTAACAAGTCCGCGCTACTGCGCAGGAGCAGCGGAAGCATTCGCGAGGCGCACTCGTTTTGGAAGTAAGATGTTAACGAAAAAACAACTTTATCATCTTGTTAGCTCAACAAAATAAGTTATTATTAAAGAAACATGGATAAAAAGCAAAGCATAACAAACATTACAGTACCTGAGACAGTATAATTTCTTTCCGTAACTTAAAAAAAAAACAATTGTGGCCATTATATGACTTTTAATTTTGATTTAGACGTCATCGATGGAAACCTCATCCCCATTATGGCCCCAGAGGAAGCCCCGTGGCAATACCGTACCAGAAAGGGATGGACAGCAATCAATGCCCTACTTGTATGCGATGCGGTCGGGCGAATCATATACTGTAACTGCCGTTTTCCCGGAAGCTGCCATGATGCATACGTGTACAGGCAGTCAGCACTTGCTGAAGCCTTCGCCCAAGGTTCAATTCCACCCGGGTACGTGATACTGGGTGACTCAGGGTTTGCTTCCAATGGCTTTGTTGTGACCCCATATCGGAACCCCCAGAACCCGGCCGAGGAAGAATTCAATCGCGAGCATAGACACACACGAGTACTAGTGGAACAGGCTATTGGCATGCTCTAGCGACGGTTTGGATGTCTGCGAGGGCAACTGCGAGTGCAACCGAGAGCAGCAGTTAAGTGTATCATGGTCATCTTGCACAACTACATCATTGAGAAGGTGACGGGTGGATACCCCATCCCTCGTCCCCGCCTTGCTACAATGGCCCACCCTCCACCCGGAATAGACCCGCGAATTCACATGACTACCAACCTGTAAATGTATTATACTATTCCTATTACTCCATTTTTCTCGATATAATTCGTTAATTTGGATAAACAATATCTAGTTGTCTCTGCTGATCCGATAAGATAAAATTGAAAAAAAACCTAGCTGAATCTATAAATGAAAAGAAGAGAAGAAAGGGAAGCAATATTCAAAAGCAACGAAACGGAAGGAGCAAGAAACGCAAATTCGATAAAAAGGCATTCAAAGGCTACAATTGTGCAAAAAGCACTTTTAAGCTAGAATGAAAATGTAGAAGGAAGGAGAATGGCGAAGAATGCTATGGGGAATAAATGAGCATTTAATAGAAAGGAGCTGAACAGCTTGGGCATGTTGCTATGAGCACAAAATTTAGATATGCTATGCAATAATTATAAGATAAATCTACTATTTTATATTCTTTAAGCAAAGTAAAGATTAACTTTATAGAACTCTATTTCTAACAGTTACAGGAGAGGTGAACGGCTCGAAGGAGCCTTTTCTGAAGCGTTACGCTTGCCATTCTGCAACTCCAGCATGTCCGAGACAGAGGACATTCTTTCAACGTCGACGAAGGAATCTACGTCTTCTGCTGGTTGATGGGGCACGATCACCTCTTGCTTGACTTCACGATTGAAGAGTACCTACGATGTTAAGAGACAGTTTAAGATTTTAACTTAATTAAAAGATACAAACTTAAAATCAAGAAAGAATCAAGGATAGAAAAAGGAAATAAAATAAAATGGAATGGATGTGTAACCGTATTATCGTGAGATGCCTGCTGATCATTCACAACACTCTGCGACGTGTCAGCAATGGAAGACTGGAAAAGGACATTAAAACTGTTAATAACTGCTGTTATAACAAGGCCGCCATTGAAATCTATATACAAAACAGAACTAACAAAGTTTCGCAGGGCGAGCGAGCTTACAATGGTGTTCATAGACTGAATGAAGCTCTCTCGCTCCATTCGCAGAGACTAAATCAAATGCATGATTACGAACAAGTTAGCAGTGAAAGGTTTTCTTACCCTTTTGAAATCCCTTCCCATCTCACGCACTGTTGCTGAAGCAGTTCGCAAGTACACCGAAGCATCTTTCGCCAAGGACTGAGTCGCCACCGCTGCTTTCCGCTGTGCCTACAGAAGCATTTTAAGTTTTCAACGCCAAAATTATAAGACTAATCGCAAGATGTTCTTTTTTAAGTAAAAGAATAAACACACCTCCAGCATTTCGAAGGTCTTTTCACGCACCATGCGTTCCGATGCTGCGGTTCTTCTCGGGTTGTGGCTGGAAGAATCCGTCACGCCTGGTTCGTGAAATCCCTCGTTATCCTAAATAAATGTGAAATAATCCGTTAAAAAAAGGAGGCAACAGAACTTAGAAAACAAGTTTTCACCGCCATCCAGCCACTTTCCAAGTCGCCGGCTGGGAAAACATTGTCATCTTCCAAAGAGAACGTGCGCTTCTTTCTCAGTGTATTTTTCTGCAACTAGTTCTTGAACTTACCACGTTTCTAAACATCCTTCCAAATCCACCGAACTATTAAGGGAACTTCAATGACAACCAACGAAGTTCCATCATTCCCAATGATAACGAACAAAGAACATGAGTAGATAAGAACCTGTGATCCAGCTAAAGAGCTTTCCATTTCATCATCGCCGCCACACAAATCCTCGTGATCATCCAAAGTGCGCCTTCGTTGCTTTCTCGTGTTTCCCAGCAAATTCATCTGGAAATATCCATTTTTCTTGGCATATTTCGAAAAGAACCAAACAAGAAAGCAACTGCAGGATATGTTCCATTATTTCTTTGACATCCAACGAAAAACATGGGTAAATAAAAACCTGAGAACGAGCCAACGAGCTTTCCACGTGCTCTTCAATGGCAGGGAACATATCGTCATCTTCCCATGTGCGTTTTCGCTGCCTCGTTGCCGCACTTCCCAGGAAATGATTCTAGAAGAGCCAAGTTTCTCGAGATATTTCGACAACAATCGCACAAAGAAAGTAATTGACGATAAGTTACATTATTTAGCATGAACTCCGACCAAAAAAAGTGTAAATAAGACGTAAAACCTGAGAGTTTAAGGCAAGAGTACTTGTTCCGCTGTTCTCGACGGCATCTAAGCTATGTTCATCTTGCAAGGGGCGTGTGCGCTGCTTTCTTATCGCTTCTTTCGGCATCTTCTCCTTGAAATAACGAACCAAATATAATTAAACATGAACACACGAGATTTACGAACCTGACAGAGCGGAACAACACTTTCCCCATAAGGAGTGATTCCACAAAAGGCGGCGGTTTTGCCATACAGGCCAATCATTTCCTTCTCAGCAGGGAAGAGCGCATCAAATCTATTTTCAAGATTCTTCTCAACATCAAGAGACCTGCCACCACCAGTTGCTCCTCTGTAACTAAAACCAGCCGAAATATATATGAGATTGTAACGCAGCAGAGTAAAATTCAACCGTCTCTCATCGACGGAGTACTGCTTGACTGTAGCAAGGGAGTCGCGCAGGATTCGTTGGCAGCGAGTCACTGTTATCTCGCTATTCCCAAGCCGATCTCGCGCACGATCCACCACTGTTTGCCATGCGCCGTCTCTTGCCGAATTGGCGCCAGGACGTCGGTTGCTGTTTCCTTCGATGAGGTATTCTCGGAAGCGCGCTATTTCTTCTAAGACGACTTCTTTCTCATCTGAGGAGAGATGCTTCGGCATGTTCTGAAACTAAAATTGGTATATATTATACGGGAATACAAAGCGGCAACGGATAGTAAAAAGCAACAATCACATCTCTGCACTGTGATCAAGACAGTAAGAAATCCTGCCGTTAACTTGGACGTTTAGTTGTGTCACTTTTCTGACTCGAAATAGTGTGCAAAACTGAGAGAGTAAAAGTGAGTAGAAATTTTTTAGAATGTTTTCTTCTCTCACTTTTGCTTACTCTCTCGTGTCAGAGACACAAACTTTAGCGAACTTTCTTGGTAAGCGCAGTTTGAAACATACGCCGAGATACGCATAGGATAAGGGTAAATGTGACTGAACTCAGCCATTTTCCATAGTAAACCGGTGCATAACCTGCATGATCTTTTTACTTATGCTCGTTCATATTTCACTCAGCTCTGTTTTCAGTTTTCTTCCTAGATTAATAGCACGGCTGATCTTGCGATCTTTTCAGCAATGACACTTAACCGTGCTTCGACTGTTTTTGGGAACGTTCTGGTTCCTGACGATGATAAGAAAGAAGTGCTAATTTGATTCTATGTCTAATTGACAACGGAGCAAAGCACATTAGCAGAATGTATGTATATATTGTGTGCTTATGTGCATTCATGAAGTGAAATGAGAAAGATGACGGAGATAGAACGAGAGAAAGAGAGAGAGAGAGAGAGAGAGAGAGAGAAATGGAAAGGAGAGTGGGTGGAGAGTAGTGAGAGGGATTGGACGAGAGAGAAAGAGAGGGAGAGATAGAGAGAGAGAGAGAGAGAAGAAGAGATTGAGAGAGAGTGGCCAATGTGGAAAGCCGAGGGCGCATCGATTCTTGTTTGTTGTGCGGAAAAGAGACAGGGCCAGCTGGCGCTGGAGCGCGGGGAAAAATAGAGCGGTGAGAGAAAGAAAGTGGACAAGAGATTAACCCCAAGCAAGAGAACAGAGATATAGTAGAGAGTGAGAGTGTGGGAGGGAAAGGGAGAGATAGAGAGAGAGATGAAAGGGTCGGGTATGAGGGGTGAAGGAGGACTGCCCGAGTGGGAGAGAAGAAGATGGACACAAAGAGTGTCGGTGTTAGAGACTCCAGGTGCCGGTCCATAAGTCTTTCGCGTGACTCAAATTTAACCACCTCAGCAGAAATTCCCTCTGTTCGTTACCTATTCAAGATTTTTTTTAAATAAGTAGTTATTAGATCGGCAACGACTTCAATTCATTTGTCGTACATCTCTCATCATGGGGGGGGAGGATTGTGAGCGGAATACATCATCCACCCGTTTACGCCTCCATTCTCGTCTGCCAACGCTGCTTATTCTAATTCTAACTCCATCCTCATATTAAAAACAACATGTCCCACCTGTGTAATTTTTCTCGCTATTTTTTGTCGAACTTCGCGCTTGTAAGTTCATTCAATATAAATATTCTATGTACCTATCTCTAATCTATCTCTAACTGTCGTGTCACTCTATCTGCAGTCCGTCCTCCTTGCGATTGCTGCTTCGTCGCTTTCTTTGTAAAAGACGGTGGAGGAGATTCATCAACCATTGGGAGTGTCGCGTGTGTTTGTAAAGGAGAGAGAGAAGCTGCTTGGTGGTGCGTTCCTCCATTTGGATACCTGACAATGAGTGAGGAAAGAGTGCACCCTTCCTTAGCTGTGCACACAACTGATATGCATGCGCTTACTTAACTTCTAAATTTGACTGCCACAACTGTCGTTGAATGTATGAGATTAATTCATGCAGATCAACCAAGGATCTCTGCTTGCAATTCTCGACAGTTTCGCTCCTTCTTCTTCCCTTGTGGTTTGGAGAGGAATTTGATCGCCAAATTTTTCATTAACTTTTGAAAACTGATCTACATAAGCTAACTAATCTTGATCTGAATAAGTTATAAATTCAGTTTTCCACTGTTTACTGTAAATCTCTTACTCCTCCCCCCTTTCCCTCTTCTATATTTTAAGATCCTGCAACGACACATCATAATTTTCTTTTCAACTGTTTCTCTCCTTTCAGCTGTCTAAACTTATTTTGCCATATTCACTCCACATGTTGTCACATCATTATTTGATGTATGAATAAATAAAATAAAATGAAAAGATTAACATTTCACAAATAGCGTCATAGCTCTTTTACATTTTTGCTCTGTACTGTTAGTGCGCAAGAGTGAGCGAAGGAGCGCGAAAGAGGAGGAGGAGTCAAGTGAGAAGAATGAATGACTAATGCCATCGATCACAGTCACGTCCACATAATTGTAATCGACATTTCTCTGAAGGCTGGAAAGAGAGAAACACTTTTTTTATAAATAAATCGTGCTTGATTTTTTGCAGCATACTAGCCATCTTTCCATGCTTCCTTTCGTCATTGATTCAATACAGTGGAGTCAATCATCTTCGCGTGTATTTTATCCTTTTTCACAAAACAAATACCAATGCTTAATCAATACTAACTTAATATTGATATTTCCCCTTCCATCCTCCTCTTGTTCTTTCACTACTCCGAAGATTAAACGGATCGGCTCCGAATACATTTCAGCGACTTATATGCGGAGAAACAGCCATGTACATAAGTAGGCATCAATGTTATTGGTTTCGATGCAATCAAAAGTTTTAGCAGATTGAATAGAATCCTCCATGTAGCCATCTTCGCCAGACTCGTAGGCGGGTTGTTCCATTCAATTCGTGACGGGCTAGCAATGAGTAAGCGGGCGATGAAGTCAGTGAATGAGCAGCGATGATGACGAAGGGAAAACAGTGCGAGAGAGAAGAGAGAGCGTGAGAGAGAGAAAGGAGAGAGAGAGAGAAAGAGACAGCGTTGAGGATAAGAGTGAGAAGGAGAGAATGATGGATAATGGTATCCCGTGCGCGAGAAATTTTTCAATTTTCTTTGCCGATATCTTTCTCTACCTCTATCTGCCTCTCCCTTTCTCGCTCGTCTACACATATTGAGATATATATATGTATTTTCTATGAAGATTTGTATTTTTGTTGTAATTAACATTAATTAAATTAGGAAAGCTTTCCTTCATTTCGCTTCGGCGATTTTCGTCCGCTTCGTTGTTGTCGATTAATCATACAAACACGAGGCAAAAGAGCAAGCAGAAGAAATGCTGCCAACTCCTCGACCATTCTTTTCTTTTCTCCGTTTGTCATTCCAGTGACTGCTCTCTGACTTGACGTCATCGATCGATTCGCCTTTGAGCACTGCAGACCCGGCTTGCCCCTGGTCCAGCTGATGGAGAGAGAGAAAGAGAGAGAGAGAGAGAGAGAGTGTGTGTTAACGACAGCGAGAGGAAAGTGAAGTCTATCCGAAAGGACAGATTGGCAAGACTGTTGTCCAGACGAGAGCGAGTGTTGACTTGACTACTTCCTTCATTGATCTCATTCCTTTTTTCATACGCCGGTGTCCTCTTTCTTGGTTCCATTTCGTGCGCTATTATCGATAATAGAATAGAAACTGTACTATACTATATGCGTTCATAATGAATGAAACCGGGTTGGCTCGTAGTAAGCTCGCGGATGTGTTTGTCGAAGGAGCTTGCACTTTTAGAGCCAGACGGACTCTATCGCTCTCACCCTCTGATCTTCTGCACTTGCGGAGAGAGAAAGAGAAAGAAAGAGCGAGAGAGAGTGGTAGAGCATGAGAGAGGGCGGAAGAGATAGAGAGAATGAGGTAGAGAGAACTAGGTAGAGACAGAACGAGGAGAGAGAGATATAGCGGGATAGAAAGATATTGTTATAATAAAGTGTATGCCATGTGGCATTGAATACAAGCCTTCGTAGGCCGCACATGATTCCTTCCACTTTTCCTTCCCTTCTAAGGTGACAAATGAGTCGGATGCCAGAAGAGATGACTCAGCAAGTCTATCTTCTATTTTATTTTTTTTCGTCAAGAACAAAAAAGATTGCTGTGGGTATTGTTTTTCTTAGGCACTTCTCCTCTCCTTCTTTCCACTCTCTCTCTCTCTCTCTCTCTCTCTCTCTATCACTATCTCTCTCTCTATCTCTCTCTCACCTCTCTCTCTATAACTATTTCTCTTTCTCTCTCTCTCTCTCTCTCTCGCTCTCCTTTCTACGTGTGATAGACCATGCTGCTCATCCCCCTGCTCTGCCTTCCCCTGCTCCAAGCTAGTTCTGCCACCAGAGTGCGGCACTCACGACTGCCGTCCCATTCGCTGACTTCCCTAAATCTAGCAGCTCTACACTCCTCGCTTGCTTCGACAGGTCTTTCCCAAACCAAGAAAAGCGATAAAATAGTCTCTCACTTTCTCTGTCTCTCCCTTTCTCTTTACCTTTCCTCCTCCCTCCGTCCCATTCTCCCTAAGCTTCTATCCCTCTCTTACCTTTTCTTATGATTGCGCACTTTTCCTTTTATGTAGCTTTCGCTCAAGCTTTGTATCCCTTCCTTTCTTTTCCGCTCTCTTTTCACTTGTCATCTAACATTTCTGCTCTCCGCTT
The DNA here is from genome assembly GCA_945643635.1 of Allodiplogaster sudhausi. Lineage (NCBI taxonomy): Eukaryota > Metazoa > Nematoda > Chromadorea > Rhabditida > Diplogasteridae > Allodiplogaster > Allodiplogaster sudhausi. Next base: position 4,137,587 of record CALZFC010000009.1, read on the forward strand.
TTTCTCCCCCCACTTCGACAGCCTTGGAGCCTTTTTAAACTGATCGCTACCGTCTTCAGCTTGCAGTTCAGTAAAGAAAAGGTTGTGATGGAAAAAGAGAGAAAGAGAAAAAGTAAGACAGAACGAAAAGAGAGAGAGAGATGGAGGTAGAGAGAGCGAGAGAGAGAGAGAGAGAGAGAGAGAGATAGTGTTCGTTCCGAGCGGCTTTACAATGCTGATTAGCGTCGTTCCACTGCCGCACCGATGCTGCCTTGTACAGTTGGCGCCGAAAACTTATCCTATTTTTTCAAACTTCTTCATTCATAATGTATCGGAATATTCCATTTTATGAGAAACATACTTGTGATTGTGAGTGACGAAGCTGGCCAAACAGATACTGCTACTCCAAGCTGGGATTCCAAAGAGGCCGTTCTCCCCAACGCCTCGTTCTCCCTGTCTACGCGTGACCACCGCCCTCACTCTCTTCTCTTTCCAAGCCCTCCATGGAGTCCCTTCCTCTCTTTCCTCATCTGAATATCATTGCCCGGCTGATTTCGTGACTGGCTTAGAGGGCCAAGCAGAGGCTAGCGGAGCGGACGGTGAACGATGTCGTGCCAGCCTCATGAGTAGTCTATGAAGAGAATCAGGTTTAAGAGATTTATAGAGCGACAGATAGAGAGAGAGAGAAAGAGCGAGAGAGAGAAGGAGAGAGAGAGAGAGAGGAAGAAGAGGTCATGGCCGCGAAAGAGATATTATCTATATACGTGGCATATTGTTAAGAGATTACACGTACGTATGTATGTATATAGATGAAGCTAGGAACAAGAATTTATTAGAAGGAATTGCGGACGTAAACGTATGCAACATCGGAATTCCCGGAAAATCCCTCGAAAAACCCGTCCAAATGAGAGGATTTGGGCGTCTTTGATCTCTTGTGACCCTCTCGTTGATTTAGTAAACGGGGAGAAGAGGGCGCTCTGATGTCTACTCTGCCGCTGACCCCTTCCTCCCTTCAGGCTACCCTTGTCTTCTAAGCTTTCTTTGTCTCTCTCTCACTATTCTCTCTCTCTGTATCTGTTTCTCTCTCTCTCTCTCTCTCTCTCTCTGTGTCTCTTGTCTCTTTTGCATTCTAATTGTACTTGCGGCGCACGTCCTTTGCAGTTTTATACTGCAACGTGATCTAGGGACGAGAAGAAACAGAGACTGAGAAGCTGGGAGAGAGAGACCAAGAGAGAGAGAGAGAGCAAAAGAGAAAGAGGGAGATAGATTAATAGCTAGAGTTTTAGTGATATGCACATAGTACGAGAATGAGAAATAGCAGGGCTACTTTGAGAGGAAGAGACCGTAAGAGAAGATTTAACCAAATGTGTTCCACAATTGTATATGTATACTGGGCGGATAAATATGTAGAGTAGTGAAGGGCGGCTGACTCCATTTCAGAGCTAATCCCACGAGGTAAGCTGCGCTCATTCTCTCTCTCTCTCTCTTTCTCTCTTTCTCTCTCTCTGTCTCTATTACTCTGTCTCTCTTCTGACTCGCTCTCTATCAACCCCTCTCTGTTTTTATCCTCGTTGCCTACTTCCAGTCCCTCTCCTCGCATTCTCCGTTTTGCTCTCTCGGGGCGAAAGTGCTGTGCATGCTCAATAGGGTGCCGTTCGTGCTGCTGCTCTTGACGGGCCTCTGCACTCTGCCGTCGTATGCCGAGAGGAGTGAAGGGAGAAAGAAAAAGAGAAAACAGAAAGAGAGAGAATGGCAGACAGAGGAAAAGAATGCAAAGAATCGGAAACGACAAGTCACAGTACGCGACATGAAGGGGGTGTCCTCATGATGTTGTCCTCGGAACTGATGGTCCTGCGGTGTTGCCTCGTCTTTTACTCTCCTTCTCTCACTCTCTCATTCTCTCTCCCTACTTCTCTTTTGCTCTTGTACTCTCCATCTCTTTTTTTCCTCTCGTTCCATTTTCCACTTCGTCACGCTGTTCCCTTTCTCTGACCCTTCCAACGAACCAGCCATCCATTCTTATTGGACACCTCCTAACAACCAGCTGCTACCATCCCGTCAATTGTTGTGTTTCTGTTTGCATATCTCTCTCTGTCTCTCTCTCTCTGTCTCTCTCTCTCTCTGTCTCTCTCTCTCTCTCTCTCTCTCTCTTCCACGATAGCCATGATCGATGGAACGATTTGTGGTGCATCCCCTGTCTCTCTTTGCATGATTTCAGTCTCGTCCGCCTTCTACTCTCCCGTACTTTGAATGCTTGAGTTTCTTCCCTCTCTGATTCGCGATCAGTGACTTCCTTTCGCCCTCTACCTCACTACTGCTCTGCCATTCTAGAATTCTGTCCTCGCACTGTCCAAAGATGTCGCATCTCTCCCCTCTCTCGCCTTATCTTCCCTCTCGAGCCCTTCTTCATCGCCCAAATGCATCTTGTTCATCAGCACGTATCTGCAAGTAGCCGGCATTGAACAACAAATCGCTTAATTGTATGACTCCCTTCGCCTTCCAAGTCAATATCTCTTATTATCTCTTACAAGTTGTCTTCGTGTTCTGCTCTGTTCTTATCTTTTCTTGGTATTGTTATGGCATACTTCTTTTTTGTTTGTTTAGATGACTGGCATCATTGGATCGGTTTTTGTTGCTAAAGAAAACGTCTTGTGACTATTTCACTATTTCTGTCTCATCTGGGGCTATCATCTTCCTTCTCTCTCTCTCTCTCTCTCTCTCTCTCTCTCTCTCTATCTCTTTCTTGCTCTCTTGCTCTCTATCTTTCTCTGCCACCTCTACCTTTCTCTCGCCTCTATCTCTCTGTTGCTCTGTTTCTCTCTCTCTCTCTCTCTCTCTCTCTCTCTCTCTCTTTCTCTTTCTCTCTTTCTCTCTTTCTCTCTCTCTCTCTCTCTGATCTCTGTGCTCCATCAAAGGTAATGCCTCCTGCTCGAATCACACTCTGGCCTTGTTAGGTTTTCTGATTGCCAGTGATTGCCTCTCTTCTCTCTCCCCTTTCTCTCTTTCTCTCTCGTCTATTTCTCTCTCTCCTCTCTCTCCCCCCTTTCTCTCTTTCTCTCTCGTCTATTTCTCTCTCTCTCTCTCTTTCTCTATCTCTCTCTGCCTATCTCGCTCTTCCTCTCACTCCGTCTTTCCTTATTGCTCTTCTCAGTTCATCCACTGCTCCACTTGCCTCCATCAATTCTTTACTGGGGTGTAGTAGGATAGCCTTTTCCCTTTTCCACTTTCCCTCGTCCTCTCTCCCTCGCTGTCTCTTCCTTTCAGCTCCTTTTCTCCCTAATATGCTTTCACTTTATTGCCGCCCTGGCCATTCTATCATATCTCCCCCCGTTCGCACTTCCACTCTTGTCCATGCACCAGTCCCGTGAGACCTGGACACCGTGTTCGCGTTATTAACTATAAAAAGAGTTGGGCCATGCATTGTGTTGTTTTCATCGTTCTCTCTCTCTCTCGCTCGCTCTCTCACCATCCCTCTCCCTCTCTGTATACATAATTTTATTCACTGCTCACCATTTGGAATTCCAATTGGTTTCTTTGGCAATTTCCCTCTCTTCCTCTTTAAGTTTATCTCTTTCTTTTTACATTTGATCAATCGGCATCATAAAAATCCCTTCGTGATTTTACAAATAGAAAAAAAAACAAAATTATAGAGCTACATGTTTCTCTTATTTTTATATATTTTAATTTGCGTGTACATTTGTACGTCTGTGTCTCCGTGGTGTGGTGTAATCGATACATATTCGTGTGAGGTCATGATGGTGAGCGCCGTGCACCTTTCGAATTGATATTCTTGCAAACGAAATCATTCCGTGGGAAAGATATTCTGCGATGCAGATTATTTTTTGTCATTGCCTTTTGCAACGCGTGTTTCGTGTGTAGCTATCGAGCCGGTTAGTGGTCTAAGAATCGTTGGTGTTGCAGGAGTGCCCACGCCACCCGCCAAGGCCACCACGAGGAGGAGTGATGTCGATCTCAACGATCCGGAGACAAGTCAAGAACGTCGCGTACAACTTCAGCGATGCGCAAGTCAAAGTTCGAGAGGCAACCAGGTTTGCAGTCATGACTCACTTCCATTTCCAATCACTTCCATTTCCAGTCCACCCTCGAAGGGCATTTCACGAAGTACTCAAATTTATGCCTTCGCATTAATAGTGTGGCTTTTGTATTTCCTCAATAACTTACATCTTTTTGATTCCATTTGCTCACAAGGTTTTCGAACCAAAATGTTTATCTTTTTTATATGGTTTCTTCTTGCAGCAACGATCCATGGGGACCGAGCACGGCGTTGATGAGCGAGATCGCTGACCTCTCCAACAATCCCGTCAGTTGCTACGCAGAATACATATTATATCTTTTGATTTCATATGAATTCAAATAACTCGAAAGATTTCATTGACAACTCAGAGTAGATGTGGCTCAATGCCAGCAAATACATTCCACGTCCATGGCACATCGTTTTTCTTACTGTAATGATCGGAGTTAATTTATCGTTGCCATTGACTTGCGCATTGATCTGTTTTCCCTTCAGATGGCATTCACTGAAATCATGTCGATCATCTGGAAACGCCTGAACGACCACGGCAAGAACTGGCGCCATGTCTACAAGAGCCTCGTCCTCCTCGACTTCCTCATCAAGTGCGGCAGTGAGCGGGTCAGTGAATATATATTCCCTACAGCCTCTTTTCTCCCCCCCCCCTCTCTTACTTTCTTTCGATCTGCTTGAGTTTTAGCATCCCCAGCAACGAATAAATGCCGTTGTCAAAACATTCTAGCTCAAGGGGCTTGGGGCCCGGAAAGCATGGTGGCATGTTGGAGAGAGTAAAACAGAGTTTGTACGTTATAATCGGGGTAGGGTATGACTTCGAAACTCAGGATGAGTGCGTAGAATAGACGGTACTCGTTTAACCCTGATTTACCACACCACCGTAAATGTCATCAGAATATAGTTGAAAGTTTGGGATGAAATACTCCAAACTGCCATTCTGTTACCCCGTCTATCTCTCACGCTATCTCTCTCTCTCTCTCTCTCTCTCTCTCTCTCTCTCTCTTTTTTCTCGCCTTCAACCTCTCTTACTCCTGGCCAAAGGTGTATAGTGCTGAGATTTTAGTGATATTTTCAAATTTATCATTAGTTGATTTATCTTTTTTTGAGACGTTCCTAAAATGCAATCTTAACTTGGCCGATCGATATCATGAACCAATTGGGATATCACAATTCTGTGGTGAAGAAGCGGCCGTCTCGCTCAGCTGGCCTCTTCCTTATCTTTCCTGCTTCCTCGTGACTTCCATTCTCATCGCAGCCGCTGCATAATGGATGGCGTGAGACATGCAGAGCGAACCGGAGAGTACGCCCAACAATCGCGTCTGGACTGAGCTTCTCTCTGTGTTCTCTCTCTTCTCTCTCTCTCTCAATCTCTCTCGTCTCCCTGTCTCTTTGAAGATCTTTGTAATTGTCTCTCTCTCTTCCTCTCCCTTCTTCCTCTATATGTGCTCCTCACCCCCAATATCCCTGCTCCCCGCATCAGCTTAGACTTGCTGCACTCACGCGCGGGCCGCCTTTTATAGCAGGGAGCCGGGCCGGCAGTTCCTTTCTGAATGGCCACTGGCACTGCCATGCTCGAGGGAGGGGAGGGGAAAGTGGAGAAATGAGGTTTCCAATGCCGCGTGCTACAACTGCAAACCTGTTGTGGGTCTGCCATGGTCAAGCCTCTCCGATCGTCCGTGTTCTCTGTTCTCTTTTGACGTATTCCTGCCCAGCTCTCCTCTCACTTTCATCCTTTCATCACCGGCCACAGACCATGAATTGAAGAATGGCAACAGTAGAGCGAGGCCAGCTAACACAAACATGTACGACGACGATTTATGCTAATACAGGGCTAACAGGCCGGATATTGATTGATATATAACGCTTTCTAACATGGTAGAATGTTCTGTGCTGCAGGTTGCTCAACAGTGCCGCGAGAACATCTACTCGATCGAAACACTCCGCGACTTCCAGCACGTGGAGGAGGGCCGCGACCAGGGCATGAATGTCCGCGAGAAGGTCACAGTCACATTTCTTTTATTATATCAATCTGCTTTTCCTTTCTTCGATTTTCAACGATCTCCTATCACTGGAGGTTTAAAAAATTTATCATCCGAAATATTGTTTTCCAAGTTTTAGAATCTTTTTCTTGACTGCTATTTTCCCATTTTCAGGCGAAGCAGATGGCGGCGCTTCTGAATGACGACGAGCGGTTGAAGAATGAGCGAACGAGGTTCATGATCACCCGGAATCGATTCAAGTCAAATGGCTCGGTCGGCCACGAGGCACGCTCCTCTGCCAGCAGACACGCCGCTTGTCAGTCGAACTCTTTGGATCTGATTTCTATTCTGCATCCACTCGACTTACAGCTACTTTTATAGTTCTGTTTAATTTGTCACGAAGATTTCTATTGTATGTAATTCGGTTCTGCTTCCAGTGCAATCCGAGCTGGATGATGCGAGGCCGAACTCGCTGAGCGAAGAAGAGATGCAGATGCAGATCGCTCTCGCACTCTCAAGGGAAGAGAGCGAGAAAGAGGCCGAGATGCGCAAGGGAGACGACGTCCTCTTTCAGGTGCACCGGTCATTCATTTATTATGCTGCATTTTTCATTTTATGATTAAAACATTAAAGGAGCGGTTCACCTGTAAAATATAAATTAAACAGGCAGGTGAAGAATGTAGAGTACTGTATTTCTCTTCAGCTCGCACTTGAAGAGTCGCGGAAGGAAGCGGAGAGGCTCTCGCAGACGAAGAACGGCACGGTGGGCTCGGCCCAGCTGAGCCAGTCCGCCCTCGATGATCTTCTCTCGTTAGGAGTGGGCGAGCTGAGTGTCACCCAGCCAGCACAGGTTTCATTCCCACTGCACATACCCACTTTCAGACATTACGCGTCTCCATACTTTAATGAATTATGATACAATGCTAACTCTTAAATGAATTACGATACAATGCTAACTCTTAAATGAATTACGATACAATGCTAACCTTTCCTGATCTAGAGCACTAACGGCGGCGGCTGGGAGACGCAGGGCTTCGTGGATCCGTGGGCGCCTGCCGGAACAGCTCCTGCGACACACGCATCCGCGCCTGCTGCCGCCAGCCTCTATCCGAGTGGTTAGGGAATCAGTATTGGTGCACTGAGAGATGCAGGTGAGAGAGTGAGGGAGAGCCAAGGAGAATAAGAGAGATAGCGAGCTTGTGGGACCGATCTAGAGATCTAATTGTAAGGGGACCAGGAGAGCAAGACTAGGAATACGGAAAGAGTGTGTGAGAGAAGAGCGAGAGAGATAGAGAAGAAGAGCTGCTTTAAAGAAGATGTACCTAAGGCATACATATTTGGTTTGTGGAAGGATTTTTTTTTCATTATTTGGCGGTGAATGTTTGTTTTTTAAGCTTACACATGCTTACATATAAATTTTAAATTTAATTTGTTTCCATCCTCCGAATCAACTTTTCCATCAGTTCTTGCTTTATTTTTATCGGGGTTTGTGTATTAAAAATAGCGAAGAGTATGCATGACAATAAAAAGTTGATTCCGTTTATTTAAGGTGCGCTGAGCAATGACCCGTGGGCTCCCCCTGGAGGTGCCCCTGCTACCTCGGCCAGCGATCCCTTCTCTGCTTGGGACGCGCCCCCTTCTGAATCGATGCTGTCGGCCCATGATGTTCGTTTAAAAAATGAGAAAATCTTTGGAATGCTTTAAATAGAACGAATAGAAGAACGCTTTAAATAGTACGATTTGAATGAGTCCAGCTAATAGTGCATTTGTGCTATTAGTGGAAACTTGCTATTTCTAATTCGTTTCCTTTCGGAAACGGATTTCTTTCCCTCTAAAAATATCAATTTTTCCGGCCATTGCTTTCATTTTTCTCACGGGCCGATTCCAAGTTCCTGATATGATCTTCCAAATTAGTACAACATGAGAGCTTTTTTATACAACTAGCTCTATGCATTCGAAAAATATTCGATGTAGTACTTATCTATTGAGAAATTTGAAATCAAAGAAGACAACTATAGCTCGGCAGTGAGTAAGTACTAATCGTACTGATGTGCTGTGAGAAGAAAGCCTTCTCTGCAGCCCTTCTCTGCCATGGCTGCCCCCACTTCGTCTGCCCTCTCCGCCGCCGCTGCTCGTGCGAATGCGAAGACTCCGGAGAGCTTCCTCGGAGAGAACTCTTCTCTCGTCAACCTGGATAACCTGATGGGTGGAACTGCAGCAGTCGCTCAGCCAACCAGTCAGCCCACATCAAGTCTCCGTTTTTTTAAACCTTTATTATTTAAAGCAAAGAACTTTAAAAGAAAGACTACTATTGACAATAAAAACAAAGAATACGATTGATTGATTCCGCAGTGGAGTGAGAAGCTGTCCGTTTGGAATGAGGCAATGGCTCCTTTTAGATGTGAACCCGTTCCTGCTCGGCTCTGCCGCTCCTCCTCCCCCGGTTAACCCCTTCACTGCTGGCCAGAGGAAGTCTCCGACGCTCAACGAGATGCGTATGGCTGGCGTCGGTCGGTCCTTTTTCCATTCTTACCTTCTTATCCAGTCTGAGAGATTTCAAACATGAGAAGTCTCTTCCTTACAGTATCTTCGAATTTATAAACTAGCAAAAATGTACCTGATAAAGACACGTAATTCGCGGTCATTCAGCTCCATCGATTCCCCCGACGGGTGCTCGCCCTGTTCTGCTGCCGCAGCCACTACAGCCACAGACCGCACCTCAGACCAACCCCTTCGCCAACTACTAAGGCAAGTTCTTTCTTATATTCCTGTTGTATACGACCAATGGTTACGGTAACGTTTTTTCTAGCAAGATTTTCTTGTATGTCCTTGACATTTTCATACTTTCATTAATGAGTTGTTTCTGTTTTTGCAGAAACGCGACTCGAAATGAACTAAAAGCTTCGGCATCTCGGCGACTTCAACTGAGCTCTCGCCAATGCCTCCCATAAATCAAACTCCTGTCCTCGTGTAGTTCAATAGGGACTATGCAATTTGGCCTTCTCAACCCTTCCCACTTGACCGATGCTATTGACGAAACTGCTTAACCCTTTCTATGCTGCTAACCTTTTTATCTCGATTTTTATTTTTATCTTTGCGAAATTGACTACAGACCGCGAATGCTTATTACCACCCGCTTCTGAAGTATCTGTATGTCTCTTCCGTTTTATAGGAAAGTCCGAAATTCCTCCAGCTGCCCTCCTTTGGCTTCCCAATTTCTTCTGCATCCTGTTGCTCTCTATCACTTCTCCTCCCGTACACCCGGAAGAAGTAGGAAGACAGACATGTTTGCTATTGGTTTCTGGTGATTGTGAGAAGAGTGCCGGAAATTGTCGAGATCGTTGGCCTAGCGTGGAAAATGTCAGCAATCAACGAGCGATGTGAGGCAAACTTCCGCTGCTGGCACTGTTTACGCGTTTTGCAATGCTTCAGCTGCGATATCACTGGGTTCGGAATATATTTAAGTCAATATATGTTATGTAAAAAATATATGTACACTATAACAGTACTTGTCGACATCTACGGAAGAAGTTCATTATTGTTTCGCGCGCGAATGTCTTCCACATTTTGTTCAGTTTCTCTCTCTCTCGTTTCACGTCGACTCTGTGTCATGTTGTTCCATTCTAATCGATTGTCTTGATATTTTGTGAATGTTTCCAATTACTTTTACAGTTTCCTTATATCCGAAAGTCTACTCCAAAGCTCCCCCTGCTGAGATCCAATTCCGACTTCGCTGTAACATTTATTCGCCATTTGCTGTACTTCTTCGCTATCTGAAATCGCTAACCACTGACACATAAACTGTGCAAGGATCATCAAATCAGTCTTTTGAATGTTGTTCACACTAAAGAGGAGTAATGGGGACAAGGGAATTTGTTTATCAGAATATATGTATGTGCATGTTTTCGCCTGCGCATGTTTGGTAATCTGTTCGGACAACAGTTAACATCTGATGCCAACGGACTGCCGTCATAATGACAAAACAGCAAAATCTTTGTTTACCATGAAGATTGTCTTTTGGCTTGGCTATTTCGGGCAGCGCGGAAAAAGATCTCCATACACTTGCCTGAGACTATGAGAAAATGCTTGAAGAAAGTTGTCGTGTACTCTTGAATGTATTTAAAACAAATCAAGCGATTCCTTAAGTTGAATGCACATTCTTTTCGTTCTCTGCATATTGGGGGCAACGGAAACAGGCAAGAATAGCGTCAGTTTAAGGCAGAATTTGATAATTGTTCACAGTGTGCGGGCCAATGCACTCTCTGAATTCCTTCTCGCTCTCCCTTCACATTGTCCTTCTCCCTTCTCTCTCCCCTTTTCTCTCGGTGTCTCTCTTTATCATCTATTTTTGTCTTCCTGCTATTTGTAATATCCAGTCCGGCATCCAATGACCAGATCACAATCGTCGCATCCCTAGTAGTACACTTCATTTCCTCTGGCTCGTCCCCTCCTTCGTTTCTCCCCCTCTCTCTTCAACACAGCGTTTCACACTCTTCCATACAGCGTTTTTCCCGTGATACGCCGAAGCGATATAAATAATCCGGCTTATCAAAGCTCTGAGAGTCGCCTTAAAGTAGATCTGAGAAATTCTGATGAGAGAAAGAGAGAGAGAGAGAGAGAGAGAGAGAGAGAGAGAGGGAGGGAGGGAGGGAGGGAGGGAGAGAAAGGGAGGGAGGGAGAGAGAGAGTAGGAGAGAGAGAATGGGATTGTTAAAGAGATGAGAAACGATATAGACAGAGATGGATAGGAAGTGACTGATGAAATAGAGTTGGAGGGGCGGAGAGATGAGCGGGAGAGAGAGAGATCATTTACGTATCCACCACATACACTGTGAGAGTTTCCGAATGTACGCGCATCTGCATACGTATACCCATATTTTCATCGCCACGCCCATCTCAGCCGCTGGCATTTCCTCCCGGCCCCCCCCCCATCTCGGAGTGCACAGTCCAAGTCGGCCTTCGTTGTCGAGGAAGGTTGGCGAGCACCTGCTAAGCTTATGCTTTCCTCATCTTCAATACCAACATTCACCCGTCACTGATCCAGCTTATGCTTGTCTCATCTATCTTCTCGAATATCTACTTCCTTAATGTTTTCTTGTTGATCCAACCAGCTGTCGTTGATCACTCTAGACATGAATCAGCAGTTATGAGAGAATGCTTTTAGTCTCATCCACCAGATGGAGGCCCAGTAGCCTTCTTTAAATAACTTCCACTAGACGTGTGATTCCTGCACGTATTTTCGCTCTAGTCTCTCGACTCGCCACTAGTCACAACTTTTTGTACTTGATTGAACTGGGCTATAAAAGCATGCATCAACTCGCTATCTCCCTAGCTTCCACTTTATCTTCTGCTCCACTCAATTTCTCCGATGTTTCACAATCCAGAGAATCCGGGAAGCCGTTGATAGCGCGCCAATTAAGCAGAGAGGAGTAGTAAATGGTGTGCATCTTGATGGGAATGAGAATTTTGCCCACTTTCTGAGGCGCCACCCACTCGACTCTGACGTGATTCTAGGTTGCTTTCACCACGAATAGTGTCGCCTTTTACGCTGATGCATGAATGTTTCCATATCTCTCTCTTCATCCAGAACATTCAAAAAGATTACCTTGTGTTATTACAGAGTAAGCAACAGTTGACTGCCGTGAAGATGATCTTCGAACTGCCCCTTGACCAGTTCCCTGCAGTGCAGTTGCGTGTGTCTCCTTCAGCTGGCTTGGCTGCCGCTGGCACTCCTCGCAGCAGCAATGACATCGCTGGCAAGATGCTTCTCCGCCGCTGCTACTCCCACTCGCCGACTCGCCAAGTTGAGGAGGAGCAGAAGAAGGAAATGAGTCAGTATCACTTCTTAACTTTTTTTTCCGTTCCAGGAAAAGTGATTTTCCTTTAGTAAATATAAACACTAGGATAACAATGGCACGGAAAAATACAGCAGGATGTGTGCATACAGAAACTAAAAATAATATAGTGGATCTCTAATCGGCCGCGTCCCACGCATTCTTCTTCTTTCGCTTTCTTCGATAGCCTTTGTTGTAAGAAGAAGTTTCAACAACAGTATAAAAAGGGATCGCGGCTTCACAATAGCAGCAAATAGTCGAACGTCATAATGAGAGTGGCCAAACTAGTCTAGAGAGGCCGACCGACGATTCAGTCCTCCACGTGAACGTGCATACACCCTCACTCTGCGTCAGCCTTGTCCTGGTCCTCCATCTCCTCTGGCTTGGAAAGACTGCGGCATCTTGGGGCCTTCTCGGAAATTGGCTTTGTTTGGTTGGGGGTGTAAGGCGCATTCGCTCTCACTGCGCTTCCTTTTCTACATCGCCTGGTCTGCTTTCTGATCAGCATAACAAAAGCTGCAGAAGAATATTGTCCAGAAGTGCAAGATGAGGCTGAGACGATTACATCTGTAAATCTCTCAGAGTGCTTCTAATCCACATCTTGGAATTAATACTGAATGAAAACTCTTCAACAGCACGAAATCATAATAATCCCCGACGTTGCAGGCGACCCGGGAGACAAGAAAAACTAGACCATCCCTTCAAGATGATGTCCTCATCATGATGTGGATTAATTCGTTTGCTTTCCTTCTCCTTACAGCATACATATGTACATACATTATGCTCACTGCAGAGCAACGGATTTAGGAGGAGCTAAAAGAGGCACTCGTCAAGAGGGCAAAAATAGTGGCATGAATATTGAGGATTTCGTGATATCGGCGAAAGCGAAGCCTGCGTCAGGAGAAGATAAAAGAATAGAAATGCATGTTCTGAGGAAATGTCAGATGCTCTGTTCGGTCTTCCCGGAATAGCAGATCAAGTCTGCCTTCTGTAAGAGGCATCACAGTGTTGGCCAACGTGGCACGTACACTACATGCTAGGAAGCCATAGCTGGGAATCACGGGATGTTGAGGATTTTCTTCTCGATCTACGTATGCCGAACTACCAAACAAACAAAATGCACAACATTCTCATCATCCGGGATGCCAAGCAAGCACAAGATTATGCCCTTTTTTCTTGGGTTTAGTTGAGCCTTCGAAAAATATTTGATACTTGCTTGGTATTTGTAAGCAAGCATCTCAACCATAATAATCTATATTTTATTATGCTTAATAAAATTTCGTGCAAGTTCTGAAGTTTCTTGCTTTCAGATGGCGAGTTGCGTGGTTCGTTCCGCGACCTCTTCTCGCAGTCCAACATGCCAGGAAAGGACCAGCCAATGTCCGCCCCTGAGACTCGCCCGGCCTCGGCCGGCGAAGACCGCCGCACGTCTCTGCAGCTGTCGCCGCGCACCCCCACCACCAGCCGCTCCTCGCTCGCGCCTCCCCTCTCGCCCCTTCGTCGACTCTCCGTAGATTTCGGCCGCCAGACCACGCTCAGCTAGGAGCTGGAAACGGCTTACCACCACAACACAAACAACTTGCTCTGGATATCTGGGTCTCCCATCAAGGCAGCCATAATTATTCCAATAACTCCCTGTCCCACCCCCTCTCATACATTTATCCCCTTTCCCCTACCACCCACTGGCGAAGCGACTGTCTCGCTGCACAGAAACCCTCCGCAAATCCTGCTCGATCTACTCTTAATTCTCTTTTTACAAACAGGATCTGTAGGACTTCGCCATAAATTAGAGGCGCCAAATTGCTGCCTCCTACTCATTCCATATTTTTAGAGCATCTTAGAGCGCTCTCGTTCTCTTCTTCTCTTTTCTCTTCTCCTCTCTCTCCCCAGTCCCATCACACTTTCATAGCCGAGACATGTATTCCGCTGCCTACTTATCATTCATGTGGCTGTCATCTAATCTCCTAATCAGAAATGCCCTGAAGTCTTGCCAAAGCCGTATTCTTAGCGACACTTGACACAGTTTTGCAAGAAACTATAAAGCCGAGTGAACACTTGACACCTGCATTCAATTGGATACTTATGCTTGCTTGTATAGTTGCTGTTGAAGTTTCCATTTGCATAAGATATTTTAGTATAGAATAGTTCATTTATATCATTCGCTATTTGCTTGCTTTATTTGGTTGCTCCTTCTGATGTATCGATCGCTACGATGTCATTACGGCAGCTCAGATACCTAAGACTTAGCGCCACTGACGATGCGAGCCCGGAGAAATTTTCGGGCCCTTCCTCTGTTTAATCCATCTCCGTCATAGACATCATTTCGCATCTTCTCCGAAATCCGTCTTACATACTCTTCTCTTGTGTACTTTGCTGAATGAAATCGTTTTCTATATCTCTCGAAATCTCCTCGAAATATTCACATGAAAATGAGAGAACTGCCGAACAGGGGAACGAACAAGGACGGTAGACAGAAGCTGTGAATAAAGTACATGGACAGACGTAAGCTCATAAACAACGTCACAATCATCGTGATCATCATGGACGAGATAAAGAGTGCTCTGTGAATTCTGGTGATATGAGTAATCTCCTACTTATCTAAATTGCTTAATACTGTGGATGTAAAAGAATACTCCCTTGCGCCGGAATGTATTCACGACGCTGAGTACCACGGATTTATCTACGTTGACTTCGATATATTTTGTCTTTAAAGCGATCTTCCAAAATATTTTAAAGCTATTAGTCTGAATACATCATCCACATGTAACACTATTCATGCTTTTCACCTGTAAGCAACTTTTCGAAAACGTTTCTTCACAGATGCATTGTAAATAGTAGACAAGTTTTATATATCTCAATATGTTTTTGGCATCAGCAATTTTGTCTTAGGAGATCATGAAGCAGAAAACGAAGCTGCTTAACAAATGGAAAGGCGACGATGCTTCCGGCGATCTCTCTTAAATGGAAATGCGCCAGTGATATTCCAGTGATTGCTCTCGTCAGAGGACACAAGGAGTCTATCTCTTTCCCACACTTCCTTTGGCGTAATTCCCTCGTTATGCCACTGCCACAAATGAGGAAGGTAAACACTTAAAGTCTGCGTACTCGCAGAGGTCTTCCGAGCGTCTTCTCGCCTAGCGAAGTTCTTCAGAGATCATTTAATTTCCGGCACATGTCCAGAGCGAATTCTGCACTTTGGGTAATATGAGTGCGTTGGTTTAAAGGTCATCGAAAAAAAACAAGATTGTAATTCGAAGCTCATTATAAATGATTGCGGGTTTTTTTTTCCGAACTATTTGATTGGTATTGCTAAGTCAAGAAAGAAGATTATCGATGTTTATTATTGATTACAAAATATACAAAGGTAGTATGAGTGGGCTTTTGTCATATTCACATGTCCATATGTTCTGTGCACATGTAAAGGAATGGGTGTTGAATACAAAGGCTATGCCATAGGAAAGACGACTGTCACTCCGTGCAGATGCCGTTGTCGAGATGGGCAATGACCGGATGAATGTTGACACCATGAGCCGTTGCCTTCTTGGCAGTGCGACAGAGGCGAGCTCGGGTGAGAGAGAGGGAAACAGAGAGACGGCCGAGGGAACAGCGACGCTCCGCCAGCAGACGGGTCAACTGCAAAGGAGATCAAGCTTGACTTGCAGAGTTCGGACTTCAAATGCATTCAGAATTCAATATTGGCCTTACATCTCCTTTTCCCTTGCTCTTTGGGCTATTATCACATTCTTTGGTTAGCGAACAGGTGCATGAAGTACCTTTATTTGTCAGAAAAAAGTTGACGTATAAATTCTTCTCTCCCTCTAAAAATGTTCGTCATGATTTTGGCTCTTCCTAGCTCCAGATATGTATTCTCTAGAATATGAGGCGTGAACGTACATATATTAATATACATATGCATAGCAAAGAAAAAAAAACGTTATGTGAAAGACTTCTTTGAGTTGGAAGCGGCACAGAGATATTTTAATAAACCTTGATAAGATTGCTTAGTAATCTCAAGTTTTGCATATGTAGCGTGCTCTTCTGATTTGCTTAGTTTTGCATATGTAGCTTGCTCTTCTGATTTGGTTTCTTCAAAGGTGTTTGAGAATGCTACAATCGGTCTCTCAGCCTATGCTATCATCCACTGCACATTGAACAGAAAGTGAGCTAGAGGATATCCGTCAACGGCTAGACGACGTTTGCAAGGGGAGAAGGCTATTAAGAGACTGCGACGATGTTACGAGTTCATGTGAACGGTCCAAGGTGAAAAGATGATATCCTACGAGATTGTTACCTGAGCCTGATAATATTCCCAAATGAATGGCGTAAACGGATGGGATAGGGAGAGAGAGTGAGAGATAGCAGAGAGATATAGTAGAGAGTATCAGTGATAGAGAGAGAGAGAGGAGCACAGAGTGAGAGCAGTGATAGCAGAGATAGAGAGAGGGACAGAGAGAGAGAGAGAGAGAGGAGTGACAGCAGAGCTCACCTCCTCCCGTCGGGCTGCCCGCGTCGTTTCCACCCGACTCAGATGTCGCTCGAGCGCACTCAGCTGGAAAGGAAACGGAAGGTCAGCGCAGATGATGGGGCCAACTCATAAGATTGGGAGAGAGGGAGAAGACACTCATTGCTTGCATACAAGCCACGTCCTTCCGTCAGATAATCACGAATCCTCGACTTTCAATTTGGCTAATCAGACTTCGTAAGAAATGATAAATCGAAGTCATCAAATAGCGTAAGATTAGTAGCGTAGCAGATTTGGCTTAATAGACAACTCGTCACGCGTGCTCTTCATTCATAGCTGAGTATTTACATAATTATCAGACTGTTGGTTACGAAGCTCAAGTGTGATGATGCGCCATGGTGATCTTTCCCTTTCTTCAAAATAATGAAAATGGAATGTAAAGGCAAGGTATACAAATGAAATTCTATCACAACGAAATATTTTCTTTGCTCTGCTAATTGCCGTCTAACCATTCCATGGACTCCTTTGAGCTCCCGTGTGAGTTTGCGTTGCTCGGCTGCCCCTTCGAGTGGCAGTCTCCGCTTGGCTGCTTCGAGTGCATCGAGTCTCTCTCCTAACTCCTCCACCCTCCTCTCACTCTCCCACTTCTTGGCCAGCACCTCTGCCAGCCTCTCTGTCTCCGCTTCGAACGCTGCTTCATGCTCAAACATGATAATTATTCTTCCTTTGTATTCACATATCAATTTATTTTTATTGCAGAGGCTGTCCAGGGACCTTAACCCCTACCGTAATCCTCAAGAAAATAATAAATAAGACGACAGACCGGATAGAAAAATACGGTAGATTTTAAGCTTCGTGAACAGCGTCTTTATGTTAACGACTACCATAAAATGTCGCGGTTTATATTGGTGTAAATTTGTAAAACATGACACTATAAGTGAGTGAATTTGACAGGAACATCTTATGCACACACATACACACTGTACAATATTCACTCGATTACTACGTGCAGATATATACATCCGTTATTTAGACCAATGTGTGTGTACAGACGTATTCAATTTAGATGTTAGCCTTCTCGCCTCTTCGCGAATCTTTGCCCGGAAGCTTCGCAGACGGTCGAGGCGATGACGCTGAAAATTGTGGATAAGCAGCGTGGAAAGACGTTCGCGCGCCTCCCTGCGAACTTTCTCCAGCTCATGCTTTAGGCCGAGCTCGCACTGAAAATAGCAAATGATGAAGTCGTTGAAACGCTTCTTGTCGTTTACAAGCAGGATTAGGCTTGTCGCAAGGATAAAAAAATATAAAAAAAAAATTAATAAAATGCACCTCAATAGCATCCTCACTCAGGGCAATCAGTTGCGACGATACCAGTGGGCCGATTTTGCGCACTTCACGACTCCATTCCTTCATCTTCTTTTGCAACTCTACCAGGCGATTTTGCAGCGAAATAACCTACGAGTTGGAATTATATAAGACAGTGCCATCTATAAAGACTTTTTTTGTTCTTTGAAGGCTTCTTATCAAACCGATGATTCGTCGGCTATGATTTCGGAAGTGGTTGTCATAAACTGCTTAAGGATGTTGTCGCAATCAATGACATCGACGTTCTCTTTGAGACGAGCAGCCAACTCTGACGCATCTTTAATCAGAGGAATTAGGTATTTGCGAAAAGGTTAGAATCCTTTCAAGATGGCCAATCTTTCTGTTTACGTGTAAAGTGCACAAAAAAGAGACCACGAAGCAACGTTTCTTCTCGCTCGTTTGCGCTGGCAATGGAAGTGCGAAGGCTCTCTGCCTCTGCGAAGAAGCATCTCAGAATGCTTTTGTGAGCGTCAACAACCGTTCGCAACCGAGAGAATGAAGTGTTACGTCGAAAGAGAATCTCTTCCACGCACTACAAACACATATTATTGCTAGCTAACTATAAGCGTTTTTTATTAATAAAGTGTTGATCTCCTTAAGATCACAGATACTCAATTCTAATGAGGCTTATATGAATAGTTCATAAAAGTAGTTAAAATAAAGCTTATATGAATAGTTCATAGACAAGGATCGGAGGTAGGAAGCCTAAGAAGATTAAAGGGTAGAAGGGAAGTTGCCTAATTTAGCCCCTGAAGCACTTTAATATTCTTAAAATCTCAATAACATCAAAAGCCTGCTATTTATAAATTTCCGGCAGTTTAATCGCGTCTCAAACGGAAAGAGTCTTCCATTAAGGAAAGGCTACTTATGTCCGGCAGGCCATGATGCCCTTGACGACTGGAGTTTTGAGTTGCAACCTTTGGCCCAAAATGTCAGCGTGAATATAATCGGCTAGGCAATATCCGACGAGATCAGTGGCGGCACGAATGGCAATAGGAGGAGAACGCACGTGTTTCCTCATACGGCTAATGTCACTGCCGAGTTCGGAAGTGAAGAAAAGAGAAAGCAAGGAGAGAGACTCCATCACTGGCAAATACTTACTATTCGTATACATTCATTTCAAAGAGATTTCCTTGCAAGCTAAGCTGCTTTTCAGTAAATGCACGTGAGGATCATGCTTTTATCAGATATTACATAATTGAGTGGCATCAGTAGTACTAAGCATTACTGAGCCCTCAGAAGTGATGAAATGTTGAAGATGGCAAGTTACAACGCTATATGTATGTATGATTCATAAAATAGGTACATGCAAACGGTGCGTAAAACAAACCAACGCATTGGGAACTTCTGAGTACGAACCTCACGAATGTTGACTGCAGCAAGTGCATCGTGAAAGGTGAGTTGCTCTTGAATTGCAACGCTCTCTTCTTCCTTCTCGTTCTCATCGTTCATCTTAGCAACTGGCGAGCGTCAAAGCTACCTGACGAATACAGCCAGAGACTTTGTTGCCCCCAGGCACTCCTTCCTTTCATGGCGAAGCAGCCGCTCCTTCCAGATGAGTTCACACAGGCTTTTGATCAGCACAGCGAGCCATGCCTCGCCTCTTCTAAGGCGGTATTCAAATCTGGTTCCCCCTGACGATGAGCAGTCCACTAATGCACTATTCTGACAACGAGTCTTGCCATCCTATTTATTTTTGTGGTCCTCTTGATGTAAAACCTTTTCAAAAAAATTAGTGCAAAAAGTAGAAAAAATAGGAATTAAAATTGAAAAGGTGCATGTTCTACATATCTACAAACTAATTTTCAAGCCAAGAATTTAAGATGTGCACTAATGCTGACGCATTCTGGAATATTTTTGTTTTTATATGTACGATGTGGAATAAACTGAAAGAGGAATCGATAATAGAAAAAACCGTTAATGAAGAAACTGACCATTAGAAAAGAACCCCTATCTACATACATACATACATATGTACATCTGTAGGTTTTGTTTATCAGCAATAATGAGATATTAGAGTGGGAACACAACTCATAAGAGGGTCTAACTTCATCTTCCAATGCTTCAGTGCATCATATAATTCTCTGTCTGTCTCTCTCTCTTTTACCTTCACTCTTTCTCTCTCTGCCCCGTAATTTATACAATTTGAATGTGTGTTTGGTTAATCGTTTCGTTCCATCTTCGTTCCTAAATGAACTGCGTGATAATGATCACTCGCTTTGGATTCCACGTGAGAATCTCATGGTCAGCTACGGAGATCCGCAGAAATATACGAACTAACCCCCCCCCCCCAATGTGATGTAATTGTCAACCATCTATCTGCTGTGCATTGCCAATTCTCTCGCAATGATAAAACTTCCTGCAATTGAATGCAGAGAAGTGGAAGCGGGAACGAGAACGCTTTAGTCGGTGATAAAAGATAATGAAAGACGGAAAGAGTCAGTGAACGGGTTCCAGATGTGCTTTTCTTGCAGTTCTTGTCTATTGTAAACCGTGAGTCAGCGAGGATTTTAGATTAGACTTCTCGAAAAAGAGAGAGAAAGAGGTCTTTTGCGATCTAAAAGAGGGCCCGCCGCATGAAACGGTAATCTCCTTCAGCCCTGAGGGGCAGATCAGGAAAGTCATATCGTCATCAACTCTCGTCTGCCTAAGCAGTCACCAGCACTCATCAAACCTGCGGGGACGGCCACACCCAAAAGAGAGCGGGTCGGTGGATTTGACGAGCGAGAGAGAGAAAGAGAGAGAGAAAGAAAGAGAGAGAGAGGGAGAGAGTGAGAAAGGGAGAGACAGAGAAAAATCTGGAGGTCTTGTAGAAGGTGAAAGAAATAGAAGTGAGAGAAAGAGAGCGAAAGAAAATGTAGATGGGCAACTAGCAGCAAAAGATGGAAAAACGGGTGGGGGAGGAAGAAGAAGAAGAAGCTTACTGATAAATGAGTCGTTTGACCCGGCCACTTAAGCTGCTATGTCCTCTTCCCTCTTCGCTTTTTCAACAGGTTAATGCGTCACAGCAATGACTCATTAAACGGTTCCTTGTTTAACCCGGTAGCTTACCTTCCGACCCATTCTCACCTTTTTTTGCCGTTCTTCTCGACATTCGTTCTCCTTTCTCATATCTGGCTTGCTCATCTTATGCATATTTCAAAATAAATTTTAGACGCTCTTGAAATGAAGGAGATGTAAGCAGAAAGAAATACATATGTATGTATGTGCATCGAACTAAGAATACACGCATGGCGATCGCTTCAAAAAAGTGTTCATGTACATCACATTCACGCATAAATGCATATAAAGGAATTCTACTTTTAAGAGTAAAGCGTGCAAATAGTGCAGAGTGCGTGACGTAGAAGCTTGAGCAGCCAGTTCTTTTTCTGTTCTTCGTTCTGCTACAGTCGTCTGCGACTCACACTCAAAGTTGCACTATCTCTGCACTTTCGAGTGCCATAATTCGCCGAACTTCTCACGCAGCTTCAGCCGCTCCTCTGCGCACTCCCCCGCATGCCCTTCCCGCACTCGTTACTGTCGACCAGTCCGCTCTCTGCTTTGAAAAAAGGATATTCATTTTTTTTCTTTATCACTGCATATTGACTGTCTGATTGCTCGTGGTCTTGGCTAGAACAAAAAAACTGGTCAGTACACATCTACTACGATATAACCATTGAATCACAGCTGCACCCTTTTTCGGAGAACGCCCACTATTCGTCATCAATCTCAGATCTCATCTAGAGAGTTTATGAAATTTTGGCTGCATATAAAAGACGACCCCGTGGCCACGATCACATTTTTCTCCTGCCAATTTCCTTAGAGATCTATTTAACTCCTCATAACCCTTTGTCAGATCATTCGATCTCCTTTAGGGGTTGTTTTGCTGCAATACGAGCAGACTCTCACAATCAGCAGTCTCCCAGTGAGTTGTCATGCTAACTCCAGTTTCCGTTTTCATTATTTATTTTCCCTCCATTTCTTCCTTCTACTCTCGTTGTATCGCTCTTCCTTCCTTATCTTCCACTGCCTTCCGTCTCTCTCGCCGGTCAGCAGTCTTTTCTGTCTCTTTCTTTGTCTCTTTCATTCTCTGCCCTACCTCACTCACGAATAGCTCATGACACAAGCCATAATCGTCAATGAATTGTCTCGGCACTATTCCGTTTTGCGCTGCGTTTACCTTGACGTCCTTCCAATATTTTGGTTCCTTCATCTTAATTTGCTTCCTTATTTTCTTTCTTCACATTCGCTCGCTTCTCTCTCTCTGTCTCTCTTTCTCTGTCTCTCTCTCTCTCTTACTCTCTCCCACTCTTCTTCAGATCAGATACTGACGGTTGGGTGCCAAGTGGTCTAGTAAACTGTGCGGGCACTCTCATATGAACCATATGTTGATGAGAAAGAGGGAAATAGGAAGAGCGTAAAAAGAAAGTGTGATTGATGGAGTGAGAATTTGTGAGTTGGGAGAAGTGAATTGTCTCGGGTCGCGCTCTTATTTTTGTTTAAAAGTACAAAGACACAGAAAGTGTCTTTCTTCATGAAATCACGGCATTTATCACAAGTGAGTGGCACGAATTGAAACTTCCGACTTGGCAGTGCAAGATCAACAAAGGATTAAAGTGTGCGTGACTAGCACTGCCTATGCAGCACATCTCCTACATTTCGAAGAAATTTTTGATAATTTTCTGTCCAATCAAGCTTTCTTCATTTTTAAGCTGTGAAATACAGTATGAAATAATCCTCTCTTTGCACTCGCTCTCGATATCTCCCTCCTTCTCCTCTTCCACGCCCTGCTGGCCGTGGCCATAGCTGCTCCAGCCAAGGAGGAGTACTTCTTTCACAATTAGTCCTTTCTACCCCTCCAACTGCGATAAAAGCGCCGTGGCGGAAGAAGCAGTGATTCATTGGCATTCAACTGCTCAGAGGAATGCAGATGATGGATCAGCGAAGGCGAAGAAGCTGCTGTTCAGAGAGGGAGAGAGAGAGAGAGAGTGAGAGAGAGCTACCGAGAGAGTGAGAGGGAGAGAGAGAGTTTGAGTGATAAGGAGAGAGAAGGGGAGTAGTACAGTGATTGGATGGAAAGTGTGCGAGGGTGTGTGTTAGTGACGCACTTCTCACTCCCTCCCTCTCGTCCTCTCTCTCTTTCCCCTCACAGTTCGTGTACTGGGTGTGGCTGCTGCCGTCTGCAGGAGAGCCCCTTCTTCTGCTTCTTCATTCCGTCTCGTGCACCCGTGCGCAGTTCAAGCGGTAAACACCAGAAAACTCGACCTCCTCAATCGTATCATTCAAGTCTTTTCTCCGCTTGCGCGATTCTTAACTGCCAAATTGCCAAGTCAGTCATTTAATCGCCATTCTAAAGCTTCAGTTACCTCTTCAAGGCTTACTGTCGCTTATCGGTGATCTGAACATATCATATCCCAGCTAGTAACTTCCCCTGTACACCTCTTGTTGTTCAATTTATTCTGACAAAGAAAGAGAGCGAGAGATATAGAATGCAAGGGATAATGGGGATATGAGGATATGTAAGTAGTAGTCAACGCAATCTGTCTCCACCGGTCTGCTGCCATCATCCGCGTATGCAAAACAGTGACATGTGGTCACGCGAACCAGTAATCTCTTTGTTAAGAATGCATCTTGTTATCACCTCGGATCTAATCCTCCCAATCATCCTCGCATCCCCATATCAGTGAAATTCCACCCCTCTGCCACGTACAGTCATGCCATCTTCGAATGAATGTGCCCCTTTGATCAAGGAAGTCGTCCATTACAATTATTTTCCATTTCTACTGCGGTCGCGCACTTGGAACTGCTTCTGGAAAGAAAGGAAAGGAATGACGAAGCGAAAGAATAGGACAAGATGGTGTCAGGAACATGTAAATAGTGAAAGAGCGTCGAAGGAGAAGAATGGGAGTGATGAGTGAAGTTCTTCCATTGTGGCTGGGCTCAGTTCCACCTTCTGGGCATTTCTCTCCTCTTGCACGACCAGTGTTGATTCATTGCGTGCTCGCCTTATGTTTGTCAACTTTCTCCTTATTCTTTCAATTCATGTGCACTCTTTGTCAGTGTGACTTGACAGAAGCAGAAGTAGCTGAAGCAGGAATAGGTGACAGACTCCTCTTGCAAGCCAGCGTATTAAGTTTTTTTTTTATATTTTACTGTTATGACACAATTCGAACAAAGTAATTTTATTTGATGCACATATGTATGTATGAACATCTCCAACATGTAGTCACCTCTTTCATTACCTCCTGCAATAATTTCGTCACATTTGACTCCAATCATTAATCATCGCCAAGGGGTAGTGTCTAAAGAGAGCAACACACACGAGATGCGCGCAACTCTGTCTTCCTCTTCCCCTCCCACAACCCACCCCGACAAGTTTGCATACGACTTTTGCTTCGCCGTGTGGACTGACCATCTGGGAGAAGAGAGGCAGATAAAGTGAAAGAGAGAGTGTGTGTAAGAGAGAGAGAGAGAAAGAGAGAGAGAGAGAGAGAGAGAGAGAGAGTGCCTGAGGGGGAGAGAGCTTGCTTATTATGCTGCTGCGCATGCTCAGGAGGTTGAGGTGGAAAAAAGGCGGAGTGCGTCGACAAGCAGGAACAGGCGCTTCTCTGATGCGACTGCAAAATGGATTAAACACGACTGGATGAAACTGGAAGATCTACTTGACTCTTCCCTTTTCTCCCTCTCTATCTCACTCTCTCCTCTCCTTCCCCTCTTTTTCTTTCTTATGTTAGAAGCTTCAAGCATGTCATTCTCCACAATCAGTCATGAGTGAGTGAGATGGCGAGTCATGGTCTTTCCTTGGAACCATCTCCCAGTAAGCCAGTTGCTTTTTGTCACCAAGTCTTGGAAACCGCTCTCTTCTGTCGCCCATGCAATATTTTTCTCTGTGTTACCTTGTCGCTGTTATCAAGCATGTTATCAACGGCTCAGCACGGAAAGCTGCTTTTTCGGCGAATTATTACGTCTGCCGCTGTCTTTTCTTTTTATAGCAAATGACGCGATATCTGCGGCGAATTCGTCGATTGTGCCATGAAATGAAAGTTACGTAGTGGTCGCATCATAACCTCACTCGAATTCTTTCTGCTGTCTCTGACTATATTTCTCATTGTATACATGTCTTTTCTCCTGTTCGGTACCATAAACACTCTGGGTCAGAGGTAGTCCGACCCAGGTTCAGCAATCTCGGCTTGCACGGCCCACTGAACCGGCCGGGAGGAAGACCACTCCCCACCTCTTTTCCGAGGTATTAAATGTTAAAATAACCGTACCCGCGGTGAATAGCTATTATATCCTTGGAGATTTCTCGCCTTCTATTGTATCCTTGTTTGAATCCACTCTTTGGAAGTGCAAGTTGAGTTACTACCTCTTGCAATCATATCAAGACTACTTAACTAGTTTCGACTAGAACGCCTATATAAGCTCATCTTACTGGAAGTTCTTATCGTCATATATTCCATGAATATCCCTTAAGAAGGAGAGGCTTCCGTTTCACATCTCAGGGAACTCATTAGACTCTTACCTCAGGAAAACCTCTCTCTCTCTCTCTCTCTCGGTTTCGAGTGTATTGAGGAGCACTGACAGCCTCCTCCAAACCTCTCAGTCCTCCCCGTCCTCTTCCTCGTGCTCGGCCGCCCTCTCATTACCTCATCTCGCGCGCTCTTTCTGCGCCCGGCTAACTCTTTTATTCATTTTCTTTTTTCATCTGCAAATTGCCCACTTTCTCTAAATTCTCCGGTACTCTTCATGTGCCCAATGAGGGCATCCTCCATTCTCTTTTACGCTCATTTTGCGGTCTGCTTCCTCATTTTTTTAATGTTTCTTAATTGTCAGTGTACTGCATAAACACCGGTGGATGCCTCTTTTCTTCCCTTTCGAATCTCTTTGGCTCTCTCTTCTTCCACGCTATCTCAAACAGCACTCTCTGCCGCTCGTTATGTCGTTTGTTTGTAGCTGTACATCGAGATTTCATTACGTCGTTGAGCTGGCCATGTCGCCATCTTCGTCTCGGTTTTAAATGAGGCTTGTCTCTTCTCTCTCTCTATCTCTCTCTTTCTCTCTCACTCGTTCTCTCTCTTCCACTTTTGCCATATTCCGTTTCTCCGCTCTTTCATAGTAATCTATAGTAATCTATCCACAACCATTTGCCTGACACTTTACAAAAGGTGAATGACCTGATTAAAATGAACAGCATTGTCTGCTGCGCGTTTTCATGAACATCACGTTCATCCCTTGCAGTCTGATGTGATGGGGGGGGATTGTTACAGCATAGTAACTTAGTTGAGTAGTAGCTAGCCTCGCACAGTGCGTACCGCATGGAGTTAACAACGTTGCGCCATGTGCTTCCTTGTGATTAAGAAGAAAACAGTTTGGCAGACACTGCGGCCAGAGAGGAGGAGATGAAAAGGAAAGAGCAAGTGGCTAAAGAACAGCTAGAAAGGTAATGTGGTAGGAAAGGGAGAGTGTGATATAATAAAGAGGGAGGAGAAGAGAGTGAGATAGAGAGAGAAAAGAGAGGGAGCGATAGAGAGAGAGAGAGAGAAAATGTCGCCTCAGACTTCCGGCCATGATCACTGGGCCGGAAGGAGGTGCAGTCGCAGTCGGCGCCAACCTCGAGAGTGATCCCTTCTCTCCCACCGATGAGTATGGAGATGAGGTGGCGGCCAGAGATGTAAATTGGACGTGTCAGAAAGCGGGGGAGGGAGAGCGAAATCTATTTCCGCGCATCTCTTATCAATGTACTCTCCCGCAAACTCCCTCTGCGCACTTATCTCTCACTCTCTCTGTCTCGATCATTTCTAAACCGGATCAAGCGAAAGTGGAACTAAGACGATGCGTAATTTCAAGCTAAGCCGCTCAAGTGTCAACTCTCCATTGCCTCAGAGCCAATCTCGCGATCTTTAACACCTTCTGCGAAATCTGCGATCCCGGAAACCGCCTCCTTCTTTATCTCTATCAGGTCTTCCGCTGCTTTACTCATTCTAAGAATCTGACCATATGCAAAGAAAGGAGGTTTAAGATTAGTCATTTTTACTGAATGAAATTGTAAGAGCACATACGCCCGTTGTATCTCACTTCCAGAATGCACAGCCAGTGATAGAAATCGCGAGATGGTCAAATGCTTTGTTCCCTTTTGCTCAAAGCGCGTGCATAATCCTCCAGCTTTTTTGAGGCTTCATTTTTTTGCTTGCCAGTACCACCTCCATATTTCGTTTGCATCGAGAGCTGATCCAGCTGCGCAGTAGCAGCGAATTATTGCACCGGTCCGAAACTGTCATTCGACCTCTCTTTCTCTTCCTTGTATCTCTCTCTTCTCTCCCCCTCTCTCTCCTTCGCTCTCTTCTCTCTCTTCACTCTCTCTCTCTATCTCTCTCTCTCTCTCTCTCTCTCTCTCTCTCTCTCTCTGTGAATCTCTTTACAATGCCAAGCTCGCGTCCGTGCTCGCCTTTCATGTTTACTCTGCAAGCTGGATGCCCGATCGGTAATCGCCAGGGTCACTAATCATGTGCGGCGGAATAAGACCGTCTTGGAACAGAAGGAGAAGAAAGAGAACGGAGAGCAGCGCTCCCCAGCACGCTCTCCTTTTTTCGCTTTCCTTCTCTCTCTCTCTCCTCTACCCAATTAATGGTGCTGTAGACACCTGAGTTGTCCGTCCAATCTCTCCTCTGGCTACCGTATGCCGAAAGCAGCAAGCCTAACATCCGGCCATCACACGTGATGCTCTCTCACTCGCAGATCACGAGATGCGCCAGAAGAAGGAGAAGAGAGCAGAGAGGGGAGAGTGCGAAAAGAAGCCAATTCATGCGAGAAGTGCACAAACAAAACACATTATTTCCTATTCTGAACGACGTTTTTAGTGACTGAAAATAGAATGGTCATTCTGGTCTTGTGCAGGACATCTTTTCGCCATTGCAAAACGTGCCATCGCATCGAATAATGTTAATGATTTGCATTAACATCAAAATTTTTTTAACAAAATGAGAATTAAAGAGATCAGAATATTGTGAGGACTACACCGAATTAAATTGTGAAGAGAAGAACGCAGAAATGAAGAAGACTACCGTAGCGTAGGTAATGCTTTTTGCATTCCCTTTTTCCGCTTGTTCTTGTTCAATGTTTATCGTCCTATCACAGCATTCGGCTCCTTTTATGACTCCGCCGCTCCTGGGCGAATGTTCGATTTTTTTGTGGCCGTCTTCTGCAAGTTGCTGAGCATGTAAAGACAACGACCATTTCGTTTGCCCATGCGACAACCTGATCAGGCCCCCTCCACTGCTACTTCATATCTTGCTGCTCGGCAATAAAGCCCCGGACAAACTTACAGCACAATCTCTCATTCTGCTTCTCTCTCTCCTCCACTCTCTCCCGCTCTCTCTCTCTCTCTCTTTCTGTCTCTCTCTTTATCTCTATCTCTTTGCAGCTTCATGAGTCAAGCATCCAAGTCCGAAGAACCGTAGAGTTACTCAAAGAATCGAGTCCACGAAATTGGGCGTTGGCTGTGCTGTCAGCTACTCTGCATCTCTCTCTACCTCTCTATCTCTCTCTCTCTCTCATTCACATCCTATCTCTCCATATTGTTCTCTCTCCCTCTATCTCTCTCTTCTCATGCTAATGGTCCAGGTTTGCATGAAAAGAGTAAGCCTATTGCTCGAAATGTCTGCTGACAGTTCTAAGTGACGGAGCTTTCACCTAATCCCAAAGTTTATGGGCACCTCTCACCTCTCTCTTCACACCTCCCAACCTATGGACAAAAGTCCCACGATCCTCCTTTTGTCTCTCTCCTCATGATCTCCCTTGGCTCGCCCGGATTAGAACGGGACTCTTGTCTAAACTAGCACGGCTGACACACCTGTCAAGCTCACTTTCTCATTGTGCCTCATTCTCTCTCACTTCTACTCTTCCTCTGCCCTCTCCATTTCTCCTTCCGATAATAACTGTTTCCCTTTCATTCCACTGTCACTTTCATTCTCTCGTTCCAACCTGTCACCTCGCTCATGTTGTCCTCTTCTTGCTCTATCAACTTCCCTATCCGTATTCTCTTTCTTAAATCTCCTTCTCTTCGTTCTGGCGCGAAACCTGTATTCTGCAAGAAACGGTTTATCCACGTTTGCAATGGATAGGATGTGGTGGTTCAGAGCTGTTATCCGACTCGGTCTGCAAAGTCATCCTGGTGCTGGTGGCATTCGTGTCTCTTCCTTCTTCCCTCTTGCCGCACTTCTATCTCTACCTACCGTACTATCTGGCTACCGTAACCCTCGGCAGGCAAGTGCTATCGCGCTAGGACCGCGAAGGAGGCCGGGAATGCGCTCCTCGTCCTGGTGGCGCCTCCTGCTCATCTTCACGTTGCTGCTCATTGAGCTCGAGCCCGCGGACGCTGCCATCAAGTAAATTTTTCTTTGCATTTCAACTTTTCGAGAGGTACGCTTACACTGCAAAATAATATTAGTATTGTGTTTTTATTAGCGTTAAAAAAATTTTACTTTCAAAGATATATGTTCACTATAATAATCACTCTCGGAGAACCTATTTTTGGTAGAGAACATCGTTGCCTTTGTGTTGGCAATTAAAAGTTTGAATAGGGTAAGCGAAAGAAGATTAGCAGCCCTCTCCGCTGCCTCAGCACACGTGCTAAATTTGCGAGTCGTCATTTCTGCGCAACTCTGCTAATGGAAGTGGAAATCGAGGGAGTGGCTGTTCTAACCTTTTGTCAACGTAGATAAGACGAAGAGTGGTTTGGCCTTATGGGAAGTGCTAAAAGTACAATAGAAATGATCATGGGACTTTACTTCGAATGCGGAAGGAATAAAGTTCAATGCACAGCTTAGCGGAATCACTTTTAACAAAAAAGAAAAAAAAATAGAATTAGCATTGTTAATCACTTTCTCTAATATGCGCGTAATTATTCGCGTTGGTGAACAGTTCCTTAGATTAAAGAAAATTGATTATTAAATTATGGTCCAATCGCTCTTTTTTTCCGAAGATACATGATTCGGAGGGGTGGACGGCTGGAGAGGCTACAGAAGAGGACGCTAGCCAAGTGGAAGGACGCGGGGCGGACGCCGCTCCATCGGAGACGGCGACATCGGTCCGCTCTTTCTCTCTCTTATTCTTGCACTTTTTTCCTTTTCCAGGTCTCTTCATCTCGGTCCCTCACTTGTGTTATATTCTTTGAATATAAATAATGCTAAATAAATGAAATAGTGCCAGGGGAAAAGAAATACCTTGCAGTCACAAGCGTCGTCACAACGACATTGGCGACACCGACGACGTGGACTCCATTGTCAAGAGTATGGACAAGATCATTCGGCCACGATTCGGCCGATGAAGAGCTCCACTCTCTGGAATAAAGTAGAAGCCCTCCCATCCTTCATCTTCGCTAGAATAGTTGCTAGCACCCTCAATCCGTCCATTTCTTCATTCTAACATTTGCATTCGAGTGCCGAACGGTTGGCTCTTTCGCCCCTCTTACACATTCCTTTCAAAGAAATGAATCTCGCTTGAGCCTTAAGAGCATCTCTGATACTGATGAAAGCATTTCATTTTTAATAGTTTGTTATACGTTTTGTTCTGTTTGTACATATCGCAAACTTTTGATAATTTTTTTTATCACTTCTTCAGCCTCAATCTCATTTCCTAACCTATTTCTTCTCCTTTATCGTTCTCATCATGATTCTGATATCCCTCTTGCGCCTCCAGCCTAAGTTCTAAATGCCACATAAGATGATTCCCTTCTCGATGAACCATTCTCTGGTTGGTACTTCACAAATTAGAATACTGGTTAACAAATTTCTTCTAACGATAAGAACAACTATTTTCATTGCAAATTCCCTTGCATGTTAATGCAGCCTCCATATAAAGTGTCGTGGAGATATCGACGGTCTGTCTGGCCTGGCCTTGGCATGTCATCCCCAGCACTGCCATCTCGTGTTCATTATGCTGCAAGACTTGCAAGCCCCCCTCAACGGTCTCCTCTTCACCTTTTGCTATACGAAATCGTCCATTTTGATCGTTTTCGCTACGCACAGCTTTACTTGTTTTACTTTACTTTACTCTTTACTTTTTATTCTCCTGCCCTCGTCCAACCTCCTCGAAATACGTAGTTCCAC
This sequence comes from Allodiplogaster sudhausi, assembly GCA_945643635.1. Classification (NCBI taxonomy): domain Eukaryota; kingdom Metazoa; phylum Nematoda; class Chromadorea; order Rhabditida; family Diplogasteridae; genus Allodiplogaster; species Allodiplogaster sudhausi. The sequence goes on from CALZFC010000009.1 coordinate 4,168,335, forward strand.
GTCCCACAACGGGAAAAGAAATCAACGCCTTCTCTGATGATCCGTTACCTTCGAGGCCTTGATGTGTATCTGTGTATAAATGCATGAATCGAGAGTCCCAGCAAGGGGTCCGATTTCTCTCTCTCTCTCTTTCTCTCTCTCTCTCTCATACTCGATTTGACAGTGCTTTCACGTATGTATCATATATTTCTCTCTGCTCCGAACTTTTTATGCGTCTGGCCGTTTGTTTTTTGTGCATTTTAAAGTGTGCTCCCTTGGCCTTTCTTGTGTGCTGAATGCGACCATCGTTCGCGTGGATGGCTCATGGTCAGGCTTCTCTGAGGCCGTAATCGTCACTGGTTCCCTCCTTTGCCTTCCTAATCATCATATCTCTTTCAAGCTCATTTTGTTTGACCGAATAAAGTGAGATCCACGGAGGAAAAGCTAAAAGGAGCTTGTAGAAGCCAGTTCGAGGCATAATGGACGGCGGAGGACCTACCGCACATAGAATATTATCGAATACGTTCGAATGATTTATGAACATGAGATAAACTCTAACATGGAGGATTGATGGACATTTACGTATATGACTGTAAAGGGACTCAACAAAATTGCGTTGGCGTCTACCAAAGTTTCCCGCTAGAGAAGCAGTGTGCAATAGTAGGAGAATGTTCGACGTAAAGTTCGTCGACCTCTCAATGCTACCTTTCGTAGCAGCGAAATAGAGCAGGGAAATGTTGAAAAACTGTGAAGTTTGGATGGAACAAGAGTAAAAAAAAAACTAATGGCTGAAATTTCGAGGTTTAGTGCAGATATGGTATTGTAGCATACTCGCGTCCATTCAAACATTCATTCTATGAATCTTTCATGCCCTCCTTCATCTCTCTGCTAGTCTCTCCCCCTTTCCCGCATAAGTAAGCATGAAGCATTTGTTGTTCGAATAGTGTGCAAGCAGAAGCAGACGCAGGGGTGAGAGCACTTTGAGAGAAGCGACCGTCCGGGGCGAAGGGGGGAGGGAGAAGTGATAGATGGCGGGCACTCCCGGCCAGCTGCTACTGATGACGGAAGAAGGAGTGCAGCAGGCAGCGACCATACATCCACAGCATGCGTAATGCATTCTCAATGGAACACGAAAGTATGTCAGAGATAATGAAGTCCTTTAGATGCGAGAGTCCACCCCCCTCCCCCTCAAATTTCGCGCATAACTAAACAATTCCACATTTTAGCTGTCAGTTGCGAAGACCCAATTATGCAAGCAGCATCACAACAACGATGTTTTCGTTTTTCTTCCCCGATCTGTTTGTTTAGCCAGAAACAGCGTTCTTTCCATTCCGTCTTCGGTATTCTCTGAATATGAGACACTTTTTTGAACATCTCACGCCGCTGTTTCGCTGCCAGAGCAGTCCTTTTCATGTTTCCAGGAACTAAAATGTCCACAATATATATTTAGGCGCACTTTAGAAAGAGCCAGATAAGTGAAATATGGCGAGAGCAGATTTATCCCAGTCGCAAATGGTGTGCTTTCAAGCTCTTCCAATGTGAAGCCCGCGGTCATTTGTCACTGCTTCTCCTCTCCGCCGGTCCTCTTTCTTTCTCTCTCTCGCCTTCTCACTTTCCCTTATTTTCGAAACCATTTGCTCTGATGCCCTAAGGGAGGCTAAATCACGTCTTTGCCGTATTCTTGACTTTATGCACGCGTCTCCTGGTTTACACTCGTCACTTCCACCATCATGGATCACGCGGCATCCAAAAATGTCATTAGCAGCAGTCTGACGATGTACTCTTTTCACTCTTGTCTTGAAGAATATATAGTTATTCTTATATACAGTTTTTCCACACTTCTTTCTACAAATAACTATTGTCTGGCACGCTCCCTTCATCATCCCAAAGAATTATTCTGAATTGATTAAAATTCCAATTTTGAAAGCATCATGCCGCATACTCCATGAAATTTTTGCAAAGGATAATCGAAAAAAAAATTTCAACGCACTCAAGATTTCCACGGAATTTTCTCGATGTACCTCGCATATTGATGTAGATGAAAAAATTCATTACTTGCTTTATGAAAATGCTCTGCAGCAGGAATTTTATTTCGTGTGAGCTGGGTAGAACGAAAGACGGTTCGAGCAAATTCTACTATGATTACGCCCGCGGGGCATGTGATGTGCAATGGTGGGCTACGACGGGAGAGCTACCGTATCGTTCATTCCCTTTATTAGTTTCATTCAAAATCGCGATGCCATCATCAAATGCAAAATATATTGTAGATGATGGTGCAGGGAAGAAATAGGTGTGGGAGGATGGAGAAGTTCCTTCTTGAGATTAAGATGGGTGAGGGCGGCAGGAAGACCAAAGACAGAGAGATGGTAAGGGCTATCTGTGGGGGGGGGAGGAGGGCACGCCCCTATAAAAGGCAGCCCTCAGCCGGGCGCGCCCCTCACTTCTTCTGCAGCCGGCGTCGCATACCGCAGCCCGCAGACACTAGGCCCTCGAGGCAGTCAGAGATATCTCTCCTTCTCTCTCTAGTCATGAACACGTACACACTCATCGCTCTCGTCCTCGCTCTCGCCATCGCCGCCTTCGCCCAGTACGACGACGACTACGAGTCGGGGTCAGGCAGAGCCATTTCATCTTCCCTTTCGAATCACTGTGCCAGATCTAATTATTTTGGAGAGAATAATATGTTCACAAACTCTTGCAACAAATTTACACTATCAATATTGTATTTATAATTAAAAGTGAAATTATTACAACTATTTTCTCACGCCATCCCGATTAAATAAATAATGTTGTTATAAAAAAACTTAGTAAGCTTGCCTTCCAGCATGGAGAAGCGTGCGATGCGGAATGCGCTCGTACGGTTTGGTCGATCAGGCGGCATGCGAAACGCACTCGTCAGGTCAGTATAGTCCATCTGCTTATCTTCTCTCTCCTTCTCTCTCTCTTACTTTTCTTCTCTCTCTCTCTCAATCTCCACTCTTTTTCTCGTGGTCATACGTTATTCATCTGAAAAAGTGATTATAAATTTTCTCTGATTAGTGGGTTTGAGCGACAGATTGATTGATGAGTTTAGCTTCTGCATATTCTCTCTATTTTTATTTACGTTAACACTTTTTTCATAATGTTTGCTGTTCATATTCCATTCACAGACTCGCATCAGTTGGCATTTTCTATTGCCCTAGGGCAAACAATGAGTGTAGAGAGGGGAGAACAGAGGGAACAAAAAGAGAGAGCGAGAGAGAGAGAGAGAGAGAGAGAGAGAGAGAAAGAATGCGATGGAAGGGTCACTATAAGAGGAAGCTGACAAGCGAACAGATCAGTCTTATCGCTTTTACCTACATATAAAAAGTGCAAACAAATCAAAAGTACTTCCTCCTCCTCCTTCAATCATCTATTACACGCCTTTGTTGGCTTTTCTGTTACCACTTCTGCCATGGGCACAAAATCACTGCGTTCACTTCTGCAGATGTGGTCCTCCCAAACAGAACCCAAGCGAGTGCGACAAAAAATACTTGGCCGTTAAAATAGGTTCTAATGGCTTCTCCGGCCGGCTGCGGACTCGCCATTTCTGGCCATGCAAGGACTCTCAGCCAAATGGGCGACGGCGTCGGTGCCTTCCTTCCCGAAAAGGAGAGCAGCACTACTTGGCCATTTTCTTGCTCCTTCTCTCGCTCTCTCTTCATTTGCCATTTCCAATGAAATGGCAAATGAAGGAGCAAGAAAAACGGAGAGAGACGAGAGAAAGAAGAGACATGGAAAAAGAAGAGGGTTTCCTCGACTTGAAGCTCTCACCTCTCCTCATCTGAGATCCTCTGTCACCCTCTCTGCCATTCTTCATTCTCAAGTGGCGTTCCATCCCTTCGGAATCGCATGCTTTGCTTGCCGTGTCCGTGTCTCATTTCCTTTCTAATCTCGGTTACATATCTGATGTTACATATCTCGCTTCCAATTAGTAGTGTAGCGTTCCGGGGTGCAGAAAGCATTAGATCTAATCGGCTAAAGTATTTTCACCTGCGTTCTGCAAAGCAGTTTTTCCTGAAAAATTCGTTCGCTCTCTTGGTGTGTTCCAGTAGCAAGTTGTAGGAACAAGGCATGTTCTGTGATTGCGTCACCGATATTGTGCTTTCTGCTTTCTTATGCTTCTGATTTCTTATGCACTTTCATCCTCCGCTCTTCCTTGTCTTCACTACTTGTCAGCCATTTCTTTTCTCTTTCCACTTTATCCTTCCTCAAACTTCATAGTGTCTGTATGGTGGACTAGGGAGCGGTGGAAATGACGAGGACAAGTTTTTAGCCACCACGCCCGCAAAAAGCTAGGGGTGTTGTCTTTGGCAGCTTTGTGTCGGAGGAGTGATTGAGTGGAGTTCAGGGCTTCTGCATCTCATGGGGTGCGTACATGATGCTGCTTGAGAGGGGGGTGTGGGCGGGTGTGCGAGAGCCCCCCCTTGGTACCCTTTCCCCCCTCCCCCCCCCCCTCTCATGCGGACAGAGGAGTCAAAGTGCCACCAACATCTTAGCCATGGGCTCAAAAAAGACAAAGCGAAGAGAATGGCTAAGACGGCGTGCACTGCATTTCTCCACGTGATAACCACCCAGACAGAAGCTGGCCTCAATCGTCAATGCATTCGGCAAATTCCAGTGTTCGAGCAAGCATTCACAATGGCAGGTTGCAAAGAGAAAAAATTCGAAAAGACAGAAATGAAATGAACACGCAAGCATCTTCTGCAGATTCCGAGAATGGCCAAGTTGTCAATGGAGCCAGAATTACTTATAAGCAGGGAGAAAAAAAGGAAGATAACGACGTTTCGAACTGTTGCAGATTCGGAAAACGTTCCGATCCAGAGGAGCCGTCTATGGCACGCGCCTACCAGGACAAGAGGAACGGCGCGCCGCAGCCTTTCGGTGGGCATTCCATTGTATACTTTCATACTTTTGAAACCACTCACAATGAAAATAATTTAGAACGTAAGCGTTATTCGCTGCATCCTTCGTGAAGAGATGAGAATATTGAAACTCCCAAACATTGCAGTTCGATTCGGCCGCTCTGGCCAGCTCGAGCACATGCACGACATTCTCTCGACCCTGCAGAGGCTGCAGGCGGCCAACCCATAAACCGACTCGCATTCCTAGTCGCACCCTTTTCGATGCGGGTTTCCACCGCTTCAACACGCTACTTTTTCTAGTTGCCAACTCTTTTTCCTTTTCTCTCTCTGTCTCTCTGTCTCTCTCTCATCTCTGCCGATCTCTCCCTCCACGATTTTTGACATCTGCCATCGCCAATCCACATGACCGCAATGCTCACTTTCAACTCACCTCGGATCACGACGCCTCCCTCCGTCAACATTCTTCTCTCCAACTTTCTCATTCTCTCTCACCCACAATCTAAGTACTCTCACCTACGCCTTCTCTCTCGCTCTCCCTCTCTTTCTCTCTCCTTCTCCATCTCTCCGTTCTCTCACCTTGCCTGTTAATGTTATTATGGTACACCATTGACGAACGATCTGCAATAAAAGGGCTCTTGATTGTCACCATATATCTCATGGAAAGACGCAAGGGAGCATGTTGTGGAACGTAATTATATATATAATAATTTAATTTTTTCTGAATATAATTTTTTTTCTTAATGTTGCCTAAGGTAAAATGGAAGCATTTTTCCTCATCTCTTCAATTTTATTCATTCTTTAATAAAGGGTGCAAACCAATCGGACATAGCAGGAATGCATTTCTCATTTTAATTAGCATACGTGTACAGCTCACGCTGTAAGGGACAAGATGAACAACGAAGGGCTTGCCACTACTGCATTTGCAGCAAGGGAGACAGAGAGAAGGCGAGTCATCCTCGCAGACGATGACGCACAAAAATGCGTACTTTTCTTGTGCTCGTTGCTTTCGTTTAACGATGTAACCTATTGAGTTGGATTGAAACTGGCATTATTCTTCTGTTTCCTCCCGTGTTTTTTATCATCACTTTTTCCATCAAACCCATTTTTGAAGAAGCCCGAAGGCACAAAGAAACAGGATAAGACGGAAAAAAGCATGAGGCATTTGTAGATTGTTTTGGCTGACCTTTCTATATTAACTATAATTTTATTATATTAGTATTATTTTAGCATCTTAGTATTTTTATACTATATTCATCATTACATAACTCTACCCCCCTCTCTCTCTCGCTCTCGCTCTCTCTCTCACTCTTTCGGAAAACCATCTGAAGGAAACCTCGCACGAATCCGGAATACAAGGGGCGAATGGACAAAGAGGTGCTGGCCCGACTAAACACTTCAGCCTATCGCGTGCTGGACGCGAGCAATGTTGCGGGTTGAGCGGAGCATGATTGCAGGTCATGGGCAGCTTCCTCGACAACACCGAGAAGTTCAAGCACACAAGGACTCTCTTGCCACTGCAAACAAATGCCCGATTGCCTCTAACTATAAACCCTTATTGCTCGATCTTGAATGCAAAGTCCATCGACATATGTATGTAGCTTCTGAGAAGAACATAACTTTCACGCTTCATAACAAAGGGAAGGCCTTGAAAAGGAGTACTTTAGCATCAGGGAAGTAAATCAAACGAACCAGGGCATACGGCTCTAGCGGCTCCAAGCGGCTAGAGACGCTAGGAGCCACGCAATTAAAATTCGATTTCTTCAGACATTGATAACTCAATACATAACTATGCAGCATTTTCAGTACTTTTTGTCTTTGAGAGATTTTATTGGTTGATTTATCTTACATGAAACGCAAAAATATAAGAAAGAAAAGAATGTCTTCGTGTAGAGAGGGGGGGAAGGGGTCGACGCACACGAGTCGCACAAAGCCGGGTTGCCAGTGCCGGCCTACTCTTTGTCAGAGACGATACAAGCTGGAGGAGGAACAGCAGGGGGATTGACTCGCGATTGTCGATGAGGGGGGTTATGTGAGAAGGGTTAGTATATATGTATGTATTAGCCTCGCACCAAAACTGACAGAGAGAGAGAGAGAGAGAGAGAGAGAGAGAGAGAGAGAGCTGTTCGAGCCCTATCCCCTTGTGCTCGTGAGTAGTACTGTAAAGTATTTTTTTTACTATGATTATGTTAAATTCGCACTCTTTTCGAGGAAGCGCAATTTGCTATAACTCAAAATAGATGTAATTTACATTTAAAAAATCACATGGAAATATGTAAAATGGATTGACAAAGTTAAGAATCAGTTATGAAATAATGTTGAGAAATATAAGGTCAAATTGAGAGTAATAAAGATGTAAAGAATTTTTTTAATGAATATGTTAAGTTTGCACTATATTCGTGGAAGTGCACTTTTTCAGTATATAATCTCTACATTTAGGATTTAGTCACCACTTCCCTCTCCATTCCTCGCTGCTGCTCCGTCTCTCCTTTGTTTCTCTTCTTTTCCATCAGTCTCTCCCGTTACTTCTATATTCATCTCCTATGTCATCCTTGCGCGCATCTGCCGTTTCGCCGGGTCGGCGCAAGGTACAGAATATTATTACACCGATTTAAGTAATATATGAGTCGTGTGGATTCAGATTCGGTACTCCCCAAGTGACACCCGTTACGGGATGCGCTCTCTAAGTCCGGACTACGTAAGCTACTTTTTTATTATACACTTAAAATATCCATTATTATTACGAAGCTCGTTATGAAATTTCTCATACTTTCCGTCTGAGAAATTTCTTAACGAATATCCCTCGTATTAAAAATTAATGTATAGAGAAGTAAATTTTTGAATTTTATTTTATTTTCCTCCGCAGCCATGGACGCCAACCTCATACGTCTCGTCTCTGAGTACGCAGCCCCCTTTTGAGTCAGTGGACCTCGATAGTTCTATGATTCTGGGCAAGTACTCCGTCCACCTTTACAATGTGCCCAAGCTGATCCGCATGCTCTTCATCGCCATTCCTGACGAAGGTATGCACAAACGCAGCCGTATCAAACACGAATGTAGTCCAGTGTGAGGAAACCCTCAAGCAACTCGCTGCTGTTCAGCGCGAGTTGTCCCGGCCCTCAACGATGAAATCTGCAAACCCTGTCCAGACGGACCCAACTCTCTTTATTTCTGAATTCCAGCATTTTTCACAGCTTACCTTGACTCTCTTTTTCTCTTTAACTAATGTCTCACTTTTAACTAAATTTCTATACTTAGGCCGCCAGAGCAAAGGAGAAGGAAGATGGTGACGGCTCGAACGACGCTACTGTTAGAGGATATATTGCTTAAAAAAATTCAACATGGGAAATTTAACCATAACTAATAAAATGGAAAAAATTTAATTCACAAATAATTAAAATAGAAAATAAAATAAATAAATCTTTAGCAATGAAGGGCGAAAAAAAAACTTTAATAAACCAGCAAAATAATATACATTTATTAAAAATCTGGCTCTGCAAAGGAGAAGAAAGAAGGCGAGGGCACGATTCGTTTCGTGGTCGAACCCTCCGAGATCAAATGGCCCCAGGAGAAGGGACTCCGGACCCTCAAGGTTGGATTATGTATATATATATATATATATATATGTATATATATACATATATATATGTATATACATATATATACATATATATATAAGTGCATCAACATTATTATTTCTTTTCCAACACGCTCTGCACGCATCTAGGCGATGCAAATTTAAGGAATAAAATTTCCAAAAAAAGAACAATATGCAGCTTACGAACAATTCGTCGAGCCGTGTCGCTGTGAAGGTAAAGTGTTCGAACAACGCGGCAAACCAGATCATTCCGGTAGTCTCCTTCATCCAGCCTGGCGAAGAAGCAGATATTGAGGTTCGTGGCGTTATCATCTTTAATTATATTATTCAATTTTAAACATTATTTATCACTTAATTGTAATATCTCCCTCTAGTCATACAAATTATTCGTTGAAGGTCTTCCGCGTGCAAGAGACGGCAACGCCGGACAAGGTCGTCTTTGTCTTCTACGAGGCGGCCGACGCCGACAAGGTTTTTTGGAATACATTTTTTATTTACATTACTAATTTTTAAGGAAATAAAAAAGTCATGAACTCATTTTTCAGAGCGCCAGGACGACCTGTGCTCACCAGGGACAGGAAGGGATTGAGACCATCACCGTGCCTTTCCTGATCCGCTAGACATAAGAAGAGCCACGCCCTACAAGCCACGCCCCCTAACAAGCAGTGCCCACGACAAGCCACGCCCCCAAACAAGCCGGTTCCCTGACCATCCATTTCCCTCACTACCTTCTGCGCGACAAAGCAATATAAGGAGGATTTTCATAGCTAAAGCATATGTACAAACGTAAGTTAAAACTCGTGTTTTCCTTGCATTCCGGTGATCAACTAGCGAAAATGCAAACAATTCTCATGATTAAAAACATATCCCCTAATTACCGATAATCTGTCTTTTGCTCATGATAGACTCATTAAAGTTTAATGAAAGAAAACAACTTTATGAGCATCCGTACCCATCTCTGTCAGTCTCTCTCATTATCTCTCTGTTCTGTCTGTCTCTATCTCTAAAAGTAGAGAAAAGCGAGAGGCGAGAAAATTTGCGGAGAAACTTTCAAATATTGTATAAGCAATAACAATTATTTTTGATCTAGAGAGATTGTGATGGTATTCTTCTCCTTTCTCTGCTTGGTCCGTGATTTGAAGGAGATACAGTACGGGAGAGTTTGACTTAAAAAAAGAAAGAGAGAGATAGAGAGGGAGAAGCGAGAGAAGAACAGATAAAGTGTAGGTTACTAGTTGAACCGAAAAAGGACTTCCGACATTTCTAGTCAAGCGTGTAGGTTCCGTTATAAACAATGAGATAAGGAGAGATACTGATGAGAAAATGAAGGTACAAATGGAAGACAGAAGGTTCGAGAGATTGAATGAGGGAGGTATTTTTTTTTTACATTTGCACTTGCCGAATCCAGACTGTAGGCTCACGACGATACCAATATTTATCGAGCCTTTCTCTCTCTTTCTCTCACACATCATATACGCTGTCTCTAATTCTCCGGTAGTATAGAGAAAGAGAAGCGCGGTGAGAGTGATCTCTGGCTTTTGTACTCGGCCCGGCCCGTCACTTTGTGCCCTCCTCGGTCGTGGTCTTTCCATATCGATGAGCTCATATGTTTGTGAGCTATCCCCAGTTCATTTCAGGACAAGACAAAAGCATGTGTTCAGGCCAATCTTCGCCCTTTTCTTTCCTCTCAGCAGCTTCTTATCATTCACTCACCATCCTAGCCTCACTTCTTTTCCATTTCAATCGTCTACCAATTTTGGATGTTTGTGCGTGTATGCAAAAACGCATCGCGTCGTGCGCTCTCTCCCTTATTGTACTCTTTCTCCCTCTTTCTTTTGTTTCTTGTCTATCTCTATGTCTCTTTCTCTTTCTCTTTCTCTTTCTCTCTCTCTCTCGCTCTCTCTCTCTCTCGTTTATTATGTTTGATTCTACATGTTGTATCCTTCTCGTGTATGTATTTCCGTTCACATCCTGCTCTCTCTTGTACTCAACATGTAGTTTACCATCTTCGCTTAAAATACTTTTTTTTATTATTTTGAAATACAAGAACTTAGTGAGCAAATATTTTTTAAAATAAATGTTGAGGCGAGCAGAATCCATTTGCTTGCCCGTCTTCCAAGAAACACCAAAGGTCTTCAGTGATGAGTCACAGAGCAGCAACTTTAGAAGTTAACATGCAGAGAAGAAAGAGAGAGGGACTCAGAGAAATGAAGAAAGAGGGAGGGAGAGTGCAACAGTGAGAGGGTAGAAAGACTTAGACGAAGAAAGATGACGATAAAGTGAGAGAGAGAGGACAGTGAGAGAAAGAGAAACAAGAGAGATGTGTCCATGTTGTACTTCATGGCCGTTCGCTTCCTACTAGCAAGCAATAGGATGCCAGAGAAAGAAAAGGACACAAGTGTGTGAGTCCGAGAAGGGTGCGCGGGCCACCTCCGGGGGTTAGGAGAACCGATTTGGGAGAGGGGAGAGTGACGGGGAGAGACGAGGGATGCAGAGGGCGATGCCGACTGAGTGGCCGACTGCCGCATTCTCTCTCTATTGACTGGCCGCGTGCGGCTGCAGCATCCAAAAGGAGAGAGAGAGAGAGAGAGAGAGAGAGAGATCTAGTGGCATGGAGAGGGAGAGCGAAGTTTCGATTTGTCTCTTTCCACTCACTCGCGTACTCACACTCTCGTCTTCTAGCTGACTGTCTCGCATTTATTCTTAACCTGGTTCAGCTCTCTAGTCTTCTCACGAGCGTCTTCAAATCTCTCTATCGCTCTCTCTCTCTCTCTATCTCTCTTTCTCTCTCTCTCTCATTCTCTCTCGTTCCCTTTTTTCTCTCTCTCGCTCGTTCTCTTTCTCTCTCTCTCTCGCTCTCTCTCTCTCTCAAGCTCTCGCCTAACATGTGCGCGTAGGTGCACATTCGCATGGGAGTGTCTGCCTCCGAGATTAGGGAGAGCCAGCTAGCGGAAGCCCATTTAGCTGCCAGCGGTAAGCTTTGTTTCGCGCCATCTCCTTTCTCTCATCTTTATGTACACACTGCTCTCACTCTCTATCTCACTCTCTCTCTCTCTCTCTCTCTCTCTCTCTCTCTCTCTCTTGCTCACTCTGTCTCTCTCAAGCGCTTCTCTATTTTTTCGTCCTCTCTGCATCTCAAACCTCCACCGTCTCACCCATTCTCAGTTACTATGTTACTAGCTTGCTTTTCATCACCATATCCGTATACTTCTTCTGTGAATCGTTTCACTGTGATCTGACTTTTGTAAGGACCCAATCAGTACTCTTCCTCGTCCACCCTCGGAATGGTCTACGTCATCCCACATCTGTCGCCGCTCTCGCCATTCTCCATTCTGTTTATTATTATGGCCCATCAAACGCGTTGTTCTGAAGATAGTATGTGATATTGAATGATTAAATGCCCCTGCATCTCTCTACATCGCCACATTTGCTCCTTCTTCCCATTCATGTGACATGAGATTCCACCCCTGTCTCTCCCTCTCCCTCTTCTCTCATTTCTGTGTCACTTCCATTGCCAAGCGAGCTAAGTTACCATTTTGAACTGTCATCGTTTTGTCGTCAACATGTTACTGCGTGATGCGCCTTTTGAGAACTCACTGAAGATATGGACGCGTTCTATTTTATTGAACATAAACAGTATATTTTGAAATTTTTGGTTAGTAAGCTGATTAGAGAAAATTCATCGAGAAGGTTGGAAGAGGTATAGTTTAGTAGTACAAGTATGTTAACTTCCGCTTAATTTGTTTTAGCAAAGAAAAGCGTAAATAACAGAATTCGGACTGGTAAAAGGCGCGATTTGTCGTGAACACCAAATCTCCCAACCTGATGTTTTTTGATTAGATGATTTGTTGTTTGTTGTTATCGTAAGGTTTCCTTTTTGCATTATAATGTTTTTCGCAATCGTGCCATTGTTAAATGGCGACCTTATTTCGTACCATTTTTTTTGTCAAGGCGTGTATTCTTCGGCGCACGCGCGCCAGCCAAGCAGCTAAGGTTCCTGCTGCATCCTTATCCTCAGAAGGAAGAGAAAGCCTCGTTTCACCCTCCAGGCACCGCCAGTGGCGGTAGCCTTCTTTTTCAATGGCGGCCCACCAGGTTTTTTTATTGAACGTTTTTTTTATGGACATTGCCCTTTCATTACTAGGTTACAAAGACGATTATACGATTTTTATAATCACTTGCTTCCTTCTATTTTCAATGTTTTCCCTTTTAGGTGATTGCCGGCGCGTTGAACAAGGGCGAACACGTCTTCGCCGTTGGTAGCGTCGAGGGCATACATTTTACGGTACTATTTTCTCATGATTGCTATCGTTTAAATCGTAAATATAAATGTTGTATTAATGAGTTGCTTAACCACACTAATTCTTTTCTAAGGCCTGTGCCGTTGGCTCAGATGTGGTAGTCTTGGCGCCCAACTTTGAGCGGGTCCAGGTGAGATGCTTTTCTTTTCATTGCTTCGTCATTGTCTCATTATTATTGTTGGACACTAATTAATTATATGTGGGATAACGATCGCTTGACCGGGGAATTGTAGACTCATGAGGACTGGGTGTTAAAAAAGAGAATGAACGTAAACCTAACCATTAGTTTCCATTTATCTTCGTAATCAGGTGATCCCTGGTTCTGATGATCGTGAACGGCTCGTCACATCCGTGACATGTTGTGTAGATTCCGGCAAGGTTAGGCGTGTCTTATTATTATTATTATTATTATTATCATTATATATATACATATTTTAAACATTTTAATAAAATTCAGTTTTGTCTTGAGCCTGTTTTTTTTACCGCGAGTATTTATTTTCATTCAGGGGTCTTTGTCGGTTTTTTTCTACTATAGTCTGTGTATTATGTGGTTCTTCCTAGATGCTGCGCTAACTTCCATCTTTTTGCTGTAGTTATTTTTTCCGTTATTTTCCATGATTTAATATGAATTCCACCTTTCTCTCTGTCTCTATCCATCTTCTTCCTTCTCTATTTCTCCAAATACGGTCCAAGCCCTCTTCTTCACAACGTGACCCAAGACTTTTTCCCGTTTCACGCACTTAGCGCATTTTGGGCTTGTCATTTATTATAGTGATTAACTTTATAATTATTGATAAAAAGTCTTAATTTATTTAACTTTAGATTGCCGCGACATACGGCGAGCTAATTCGCATCTTCGAACCAACGCACTCCGTCGCCGAAAAGGATGCACATGTATGGACTATGTAATTTTCATTAATATTCAGCAGTTTAATTTATTTCAAAATTGTAATGTATTGTTCTGAACCGACTTTTTTTGAGAATCTCAACTATCGATGGTTCGAAACGCAGACGATCCGAACTGCTGGCCCAATCTCGTCCATTCTTTGGACTATGGAAGGTTTGTAGAGCCTTTTTCGTCTTTTATGGAAAATCAAATTGAACATTAGAGATTTTGCAGTAACAACAGTTACATTACTGCGTGGTTATTGGAGCTATGTAATTCAAAGTATTGTTGAGTTTGTTTTTACAACCATGCATGACGAGTGAGATGCATTCTTACAGGCTGCCGGCTGATGGTGGTGGTTGGCAAGCGCCTCTCGCTCTTCCAGCACCGCAGCTACTCCGCCTCTCTCACTTCTTCTCGCAGTTCAGCTGCGCCCGTCATGTTCTGCATCGCCGAAGAGGTTTCTAGGTTCCCGTTTAATTGTTTAGTTGTATTAGTTTTAGCATTTTTTTAAATTAAAAATTAAAATATTTTATGTAAGAAGGAGGGTGTTGTTGATTCAGCAAATTTTGGGTGTACTAGGACAAATGCACTGTTTCACCAGATGAGTAATTTAATGCATAATGGCAGAATTTTCTTCTTTCTTTAAACAAACGTGTTTGTTATGTGTCATTTGTAAGCCACGGAGTGATGTACTCTCTCTCTCTTTAGCATATTTTACTTTCTTTTAAATCTAGCTCTTCGTTCCCACCGCAGATATGCATGCGGCGGAATTGTGAGAGTATAGCAGAAGTACTTGTATGCTGCCCTTTCCATGACTCGACCACGACGTGCTTCTATTATAGATGAAAAAGAAACGCATGCTCTTTGTCTGACCTTCTCTTTCTTTCCTTCTTTTATCAATCGCCCAATCCCGCGTTCTTCATATAATCGATATCAATAATGCGTCGCCATCATTGGAAATGGAAAGGCGGAAAGACTAGGCAGAGAACGACTACAGCTGTTATGAAAGTCGCTTTGTTTATATAATTGGTAGCCGATGCATCAAAATACGGACAGCAAACGAAAAAAGAAAGCTATCAGTTCTGTAGACCTCTATAACTTATACAATGCTGAGCATGGATGAATTCGGGATGAGATGTGTGGTTAGAATAAGAAGAATGATGCTTGGCTGTGTGCAGGAGAACAAGGATGGCGACCAGACGAGTGAATGGGATGAGATCTGGACGGAGGAGCTGTCACAGCCGCCGCGCCACTGCGCCTTCTCCCCGGATGGCGCCTTCTTCGCCACCTCCGGAGAGGACGACCGATTCGTCAAGGTCTGGTACCAGGACTCGCCAGGTATCATTTGCCTTCGCTTATCTTCTCAATCAGTTTGCATCAAGATAAAGAGGCGTCTTGCAGCCTCTGATGGAGTGTGCGGCTTCCGCGAGGAGATGGCGATGAGCTTCGCCCTGCTCGCGCATCCCTCCGCCGTCCGCGGGTTCGAATGGAGACGCACCGGCCGATACATGCCGAGGTCAGAGCCAACTCTTCTCCGAGAAAGGAGATCAGCTCCTTCCATTGCAGACGCTGCATCCAGAATGCACTGGTGACGTGGTGCGATGACCACACGGCGCGAGTGTGGAAGGAGACTCCGCCGCCCGAAGCCTCTGCCATCGACATTGCCGGAGACACCGACTTCAATGTGTTAATGGAGAGGAGTCGCAAGAAGCACGGTGGTGCTCTCTCCAAACACTTCCCGGTCAAGAGGACGAGACGAAAGATCATGAGTCGACTCAAGAGTCTCATGTTAGTCTCTCTCTCACATTATCTTTCTATCTCTCTTTATATTACATAAGAAATGTATGTTTCTTCTGAGAATAATTTGCATTCTCTGTTTACTCCATGTACTAATAGTTGCCTTTTAGTCCTGAGCGGGAGAAGAGAAAGAAGACGGGAAGTGCAGGAGAAGAGCCTGCAACCGGTCTGCGTGCCCAGATGACCAAGGTCGCCTCCTACTCCGAGTTCAATCCCGTTCTCATTCCTGGCTTCAATGTCGCCTTTCATCTGGCTGCCACCATCAATGCCGACACTGGTCAGGACTTTCTCTACTTGTTTCTTTTTTTCTTAATTCTATTTTAAATGATGACACATCACTTTTTTTTTATTATGTTGTAAATGATGACATTCATCCACCCTTTACCTCGCAGTCATTGTCTTTTGGTTTCCTTATAGCAAAACTCTAGCTGCTCTTCTAGACTGTCTCCTTGTTCCAACCATGGAGAACGGCTCTCGTCTGCAGAAGGCCTTCACCGTACACTGGCTGAACAACAAGGAACTCGTCTTCAGCCAGGGTGCAGAGAAACTGCTGGCCGAGGCTCTTCAAGCAGACACCAACGAGGTTTATTTATTCTTTTAGAGCATGGTTGTGATAAGATGTTTTTATTCAGAACGGCGAGACATCTCCCTTTTCCGCCTTCACTTCCTCTGCATTCGCTGCCCACCAACATGCACCCGGTTTGTCCGAATGTAGTGAACTTCAGAAATATATACGTCATTATCAGTTATCGGAATCGTAAGTAGAATACTACCAGGTCCTTCCTCTCGACCTGTGTCCATTGCCTTCTCCGACTACGAGGAGGACAGAAACGACTCGCCAGATTCGCAGACCTCAGGAAACAGCGATGACCATCACGGCGGAGGCGGCAGACAGGTCACTCAATGACTTTTGTTTACTACTGCTACCGCAACAAAGAACTGTGATATGGCAGGATACTGTATGAAAGAGAATTGTTACTGCAGGATGGCCTATCATCGAAGGACGTCCTGGATGTTAAACTCGAGATGTTGCTGAGGCAGTGGAATCGCTCCGTTGACATTCTCTTCACGATACATCCAGTGGATGGCAGTCTTGTGACATGGTATTTATTGCACCTATATTCCTGGAAAAAACCATTTTACCGACATATTGATCATAAATTAAGAAAGATACCAGTATGCAATCTTTAAGGACTGTGGAATATCTGGACGACCCGTACCGTCAGCCTTCCGTTTCCTTCACCTCTCGTCTTCCAGGAGCCTTTCCCCTCACGGATGCCGCTTCTCTACATCCGACTCTCATCACTTTTAACCCCCACGACCCCGTCTATGTTGAGATCCTCAGAAGGAACAACAATCCGCACGTCGAGCCTGGCTAGTCTCTCTCTCTCTCTCTTTCTTTCTCCTTCTTTCTCTCTCCTTCTTTCTCTCTCCTTCTTTCTCTCTTCATTATCTTTCTCAACCCCTAATAACTACACTCTCTTCCAGGTGCTCCTCTTGTAGAGAAGCTTGCGGAGCAGCGCGCCTTCCACACGGTGTTCCTTCTGACGAAGCATGACAATGGCTCGTTGAATCTGTGGCAGCTGAGCATGGAGGAGGCCTCTCTCTTCTCCACCATCCTCGCAATCACGCACCTCTCCCGCCTCTGCGGACACCGCTTCCAGATCTCCAAAGTCAGTGCCGTCTACTATTTGGGCTTGTGCCGATCCATTTATTATTTATTACCTCGAAACGACTCCTGATTTGCTCAATTTATCCAAGACGTTTGAATTGAATCGATGCTATTTGAGGTGGTCGCCCATCCCGTGCTGCCTCTCTTGCTGTCCTCTTCACAATTCGCGCGTGACCAAGTCGACAGCGACAAGACGGCCCTCGAGGAACGAGACTCGCTCTCTGAGGTCAGAATCAGAATTAGAGTGAGGGTAACAACAAGGATGGAACTATCGCCTCTCTTAGGTAATCCTCTGGAAGATCAACCCGGTCGGGCCTCTCTGCAAGAGTGGCGGAGTCCGTGAATTGGCACGCGTTGCTCACAAACATCGCAACGCCTTCGACTACCTCGCGTGGATTCCGGCCATTCTTCCAAGGTTAGAGTAGATCTCTTCCTTCTCCACTGAAGACTGGGCCGTTCCGTGCAGCAGCACCCTGGGCACAGTGTGCAACTCGCCTTCCTCGTGCTTCATCGCCTCGGACGGTCGCGACCTGGTCGTGTACCAGGCGGTGGTGGATGCTCGTGGTCTGCTGTCGGAGATCTTCAATGCCGATGGCCGCGGTGGCGAGTCGCCCCTTCCGCAACTCAAGGAGTACTCTAATAAGTTGGAACTTCCATTTTTTATGAAAAGAAAGAGAATTCGTTCTTCTATTCAAGAAAGCATGCTTAAGGCTTCCCCGTCTTCGAAGAACGCCATCCCCCATGCCGCCCCTTGGCGACTCCTTCAACATTGTATCCACGCAGTCCACCGCTCGACCTGGCTGCGTCCTCCAGATTGGCAAGATCTCATCGGCCATTAATGTATGTTGCGTGCCATCCTTTAAGTGAGCTCACATCAGTATTAGCCAAGACTTCGTATGAATCTGGCTGAATATCCAGGCGGGTTCTTCTGCCCTCCTGGTGCACGTCTTCCAAGAGCGACTGCTCGCGGGCGCCGTGGACAGCGAAGTGACGGCGGCCGAGGAGGCGGCGGCAGTGGTCGACCGATCGAGGGATGTCATCTTCTCGGACAGATACTACGTCGTGCTGCTTGAGAGGGACGACGACAAGGACAGGTTCGACTGCTAACTCGTCTAGAGTTATATGCTGTCATTCTAGTCAGAATAGCATTCTTGTGTTCAGCTTCGTTATGTACTCCCTGAACTTGTCATCACAACCGGCTCGCTGTTTGTCTACTGCTGCAAGTAAGCCGGCAATCGTTTGTCCCTAACATCCATAGCCAATCTCTTTACCTTCACCCAGGTCCTCTACCATCCGAGACACGCGATGGCTCTGGTTTCCTGAGATCAGCCAGCCCGACCCGGCCATCAGTCGCCAATCTGAACGTCCATGCAGAAAACATTTGTCAACAACGATTACCCCTTCCGCAGGGAGTCAGGGTGAGTGGGTTTAGCCCCTTCTTTGAGATATGGATTCTTTCCTAGAGGCACTGTATTTGTGAAGTCGAAAGAATGCTGTGCACATGCCTCTGAGTTTTTGTCTGCTTCTTGAGGTGCTGACTGCGGAGCCAGCAGCCGGTCATCTCTCGTCTTCGTCTCTCTACCCTGCCTGCAAGGCTCCCTTCCTCTTGCTCACCTCCTGCAGTGATGACGTCGTCCGTTTCTGGAAGTGCGCCCGAGATGAAGCTGGCCACTTCGAATGGCGCGAGTGGCGCATGGTCAGCGACACTCTGCCCAGCGAGTTGGAAGTCGATGGTCAGCTTCCATTCTTTGCTACTCCTTTCTCTCCGTCTTCGTTCTGTCAATTTAGTCTTCCTCATTCCCTCCCTCCTCCTTGCAGGCATGATCTACAGTGTCTCAGCAGCCCACAGTGGCCGCTTCGCGTGTGCCTATGACTCGGCCTGCCAGCGAGATGAGAGCATTGGTGGACGGTCCACGAAAGTCGAGGTAAGATGAATCAAACAGTAGAGTTGTCACCACCCTGCTGCAATACTACTCGTTCAGGTTGGAGTGTTCGAGTGCGAGTCATCTGGAGGCGTGGAGTGGCTTAGAGAGGACACACTCACCATCGAGGATGTCACCTTTCCGCAACTCAAGTACACTATTCTTTCTCTCTCTCTCTCTCTCTTCATCTCTCTCTCTCTCTCTTCATCTCTCTCTCTCTATTCATCTCTCTCTCTCTCTCTCTCTCTTCATCTCTCTCACTCCTTCTAGACTTCCTAAGCTGGAGCACTTCGGCGTCCCTTCTGGCTCTCGCACTACCCTCGACTCCATCGTTGGCGACATCACCTCACGGCCGTCTCAACGTAATTGCTGCTTCCTGAACCGAATCGGGTCTAAGGGACAGCTTGGTACACGCGAGTTCTTGAAAGACTCTGTGGATGTCCCTTTCCTGCTCTCTCTCGCTCTCTCTCCTCCCCTCTAGTTCCACCTCACTATCCTCTTAGAAGCTTAGATTGTGTTCTAACAAATGGGCTGGAGTCGACCCGTCCTTCATTTGCACTCTCTTCCCATGGCATGTCGCACTGGGTGGGATGCATAACACTTTATCAGCACCTCGAGATTTTCCTCTCTCTCTCTCTCTCTCTCTCTCTCTCTCTCTGTCATTGTCTTTCTCTGTAAAAGTATAGAACGGTATTCCGTGCAGCTAACGAGCTGATTCCCTATTTTCGCTTGGGCGGGGTTTATAAAGAAAAAAAACCTGTGCGAACTCTCCTTCATCTCTTTAGAAAGAGGAGTTATAAATGGCGCGATCTGTTTGAAATATGTTAAATTTAACGGGTACCAAACCAGATCGTAGAGTTTGCATTGTTATTTTCTTTTACCGTAATTTGCTTCCCGGGAGGTGGTGGTGGGTCAAATGGGAAGAGAGCGGGATGTTGATATTACTGTTCCTTTTTCAAGGGCTTCCGAAACGTGTACCAACTTGAACCTGACGACTTAGTAGGTGAAATGTTTAAATAATATATGAAGAGTAGAATGAAAAGGTGGTCACAGTCATAATGCATGAAAAGCAAAGTTGTCGTTGTGAATACTATTATTTTTGTGATCAGATCACGTCTCTGTCTCTTCTCGTTTTGATGTCTTTTCTGGCTGTCTGAGATGACTGTATCTCTGGTGTCTCTCTCTCTCTCTCTCTCTCTCTCTCCGTGCACTTCCTTCCAGGTACGGCCAATAGTCTGCCTCCGCCCTTTCCCTGCTCCATCGCCGACAGTATCCGCCGCGCCGTCTCTTCCCACACTCTGCGTGCTCAGCAACTCTATGAAAGCCGTACGAAACAGCCAAGCAGAGACTGTTTCGTGACCAGGAAACAGCGTACACATTTCTCACAAATTTCACAGACGCACGACACAAAAGTGCTTGCTGGTTCTGTGGTTTCATTTCTACGGTCAAAATGTCACGTTTCATTTGTTGGCGCATGATCACTGGCGAATTGTTTTTTTCTCATTATCACGTTGATGGAAATCATGTTCGTCTGTAAGAGCATGGATTCTGCATTGTGAATTCGGCCAGAGAAATTCAGCCCAAAATTGCGCATGAAATGTGCTGTCTACCATGCATTAACCACAGCGTTTGGTAATTACAGCATTCAATCAACTTGTTTATGTTCTTGGCCGTTTCTCAAGTCTCAAACGTGACTATTGCCTATGGCGAAATATGCAAGTGTCGCATTGGAGTTATGTTATTAATATAATATTTATTCTGTGTAAAAATACTATGTAAAAAAAAATTCTATATGAAAAATACTATGTAAAATATAATGCTCCTACCGCTTGCAGTGAACATGCGAGAAGTTGTACGCATAGACTGGGTTTCCACTGAAGATGGCGGCCACATTCTCACTGTTGGCGTTGCTGCCAATATCTACCTCTACACCAAGGTCTGTCATTTATCGATATATTTCTCCCTAGTCATACTGTATTTTGCACACTATAACTTTTCTGTTCCTTCAGATTTCGCTAGACCCCGCGCAGCAGAACATCATTGCGATGAAGGAAGCGGAGAGCAACATGCGGAGGCCTCAACTAAGGAAGGCGTCTTCTCTCGTGACAGCGGCGCCTCTGCCAAAGAATCAGCTGGTACGTATCGGAGGCACTAAATATTACTGTATTTTTGCTAATCAATAACAGAGTTCTGAGAATCTGTCATGAATGTTATAAGCAAAGACGTGTGTTCAACATGAATGTGCATAGTGCCCCCTTCAGACGAGATGGGTGTGCACCCGAGTGGTTGAGCTGCAGTCGGCGGATGGCCTTCCACCCATCCCCACCTGCCTGACATGGGCTCGCGATGGCCTCCTCATCGTTGGCATGCATGTCAGTCGTTTTAGGACTTTCTGAAGAAAACTCGTTTAGTAACATAAACCCCTTTATTTTTAGGCCTATGTTTTGATGAGAAATAGGAATCGATTTTCTGTCTATAGGGTGAGATGCGCTGCTACTGCCAATGGAACCTCTCCGCTTCGTCACAGGGCTCCAAAGCACTCCAGGGAGAGAAGAAACCGACTACTGCTCCCGTCCTACCGTTAGTTCGCTCCTGTATTTCGGTTCTCATTTCCAGTGCAATTGTTTCTCTCTCTCTCTATTTCTCTATCCTCTCTCTCTCTCTCTCTCTCTCTCTCTCTCTCTCTTTCACTCTCTCATTCTCTTCTCGCTCTTTCTTTTTCTGTCTCTCTTTCTTTATTTCTCTCTCTCTCTCTTCTGTCTCTCTTTCTTTATTTCTCTCTCTCTCTCTCTTTCACTCTCTCTCATTCTCTTCTCGCTCTTTCTCTCTCTCTCTCTCTCTCTCTCTCTCTCTCTCTGTCTCTCTTTCTTTATTTCTCTCTCTCTCTCTCTTGTCAGAAGCCGAAAGCCACATGCGAGCAGCAACTCAGTGCCAACTCTTACGATCTCTCCATCGCACTCGATGCTGGAGCAGCTCTCCAAGAAGGGAAAAGAAGCCGGCAATTCGAGCGCGGCCAAGCACAACAAGATCATCTTCGACATTGTTCACAAGTATGTTTGGGAGCGGATTAGAATGATGGCTGCAACATTCTACCTTGTCAGGGCGATGTCCAAAGAGTGCCTGGCGCAACACCGCGACGACTCGCTGAGCAGTGAAGATGCCGTCCTGGATGCCTTCGCTCAGGAGGGACTCTTCGAGGCCTCTCGCATGGCCAACCCCATTCTGCCGCAGTACCACCCCAAGCAGCTCTTCGTCCTTCTCAACGGTGGCCGCACCAAGCGCGTCAAGGCCATCCTTCTCCACGTTCTTCGCAGCCTTAAGGTGCATTCTATCAATGTTCATCCTCCAAACATAATAATTAGTTGAATAGTTGTTGATTTCATCTTCCATTTGAAATGATGAGTTTATTTTCATGAAAGAACTCAGCTATCAAGTATTTATGTTTTAGCTATGTGTGAATAAATATATAAATATATATACTTTAATCGATTAGTATTTCTTTAAAAATGCAGGCTCGCCACCCGTGCGCTGCGAATCCGCTGTCCCGCGCTGCTTCAATCCGACGAATGTCCACTGTAGAGGGATCGATTGATGCTTCGGAGCAGCCAAAAGTCATCCAAGCAGACGAGGTCTGTGTTCAAGTTCATCTATATGAGAGATACAGATGTTCTCCCTTTTCCTATCTAGTTGTTGCACTATGATGAAATCGACGACATTTCGCCGTTGCCACTCTATGCCCTGGTTGCGGCGGACGAGCAGCACGAACAGCTCAGGACTACTATGGACATCAACAATTCAGTTCGTGTCTACTGACTACACAGTTATGAAATGTAGTCATGTAACATACTTGCAGCAGCCGACGTACGACAGTCTCTTCTTACGGAACGAAGAGGAGGACCTGGACACGACGCTTGATGGAGACGACGATTCTGGTTCGTCTTCTCATTACGTCTTACATTCCGTATTGCCAATTGTGTCTGCCGTAACAGTTGCTGTAATCGAATCGGGTTCTCCAGCTGTTCTCTATTTCACTATGTCCGCCTTATTACTTCCCATTCTTTTCTCTCTCACCACCCTTCTTGGTATTTCAGTGGGTACTGGAGGGAGGAGTCGCCTGCAATCTACATGCAGTGGCGACCACGCACTCGACGCGCCTGGTGCGGATGTCGTGGTGCAAGTCACCTTCACTGCCCAACACAACCGAGAACTCACCGATCTCCTCACCCACACCCATCTTCCAGGTTTATGCTTTTTCTCCTTAAGAAGTAGTAATGTTCCCAGATTAGATCTTAAATTTATTTCGTTTCTCGTAGGAGTTTCGTCGGTTGACCAGATGCACCTTCTTGCCATCGCCGACACGCTGAGCCACTTCTCTGCTGATGTGATTGACAAGCTGGCTCATGCCAATGCAGGTAACAAGTTGATCACCTCTCTCTCTCTCTCTCTCTCTCTCTCTCTCTCTCGCTGTCTCTCTCTCCCTTTCTAGCTTTGCACCCTCCTCCCCGCTCTGCGTTCGGAGAGGGAGCTGCAGGTGGCTACGCGACTGCGGCGGCGGGAATCGAGACGGTAGACGAGTGCGGCCTCCGCTTCTTGATGGCGATGAAGCAGCACGAGTACCTCCTCCTTTGTCTGCCGCCCAAGCAGAAGCAGGCTCTTCGGGTTAGCAAAGAAGCCATTCTGCTGACGTCTCTCCTGTCATCTGCTAACAATTCATCTTCCACTGCAGCAGAAAGGTCTCTCCTCTGCACATGTCATCTGGGCCCAGCACTCGGAGACGGAGACGGAGCTCTTGAATGCGATTCCCGCGATGCAGAAGTCGGGTGCGACCTGGGAGGACTTGCGTGCCCTTGGAGTGGCGTGGTGGATTGCAAATGGAAGCACGCTGCGACTCTGTGTCGAGAAGGTAAGCGACATTTATAGGGGAACGAGTACGTGGGCGAGTACAAATAACTCAATACATTAGCGATTCTTGTTAGGTCTCGAAGCCAAATATATTGAAGCCGTTTTCAGCTCGCTAAAGATGCCTTCCAGCTGCACCAAGATCCTCTCGATGCTTCGATCTTCTACTTAGCGCTTAGGAAAAAGAACATTCTCAAGAACCTCTTCAAGGTGAGTTTTGGGTTATGCAAAAGCCGGGCAGCGATGTCCGAGTGGTTAAGGAGATTGACTAGAAATCAATTGGGCTCTGCCCGCGTAGGTTCGAATCCTGCTCGCTGCGAAACATTTTGCCTCATTTAATCTCTTTCTTTTGCAGACGGTGGGAAACACAATGATGGCCGACTTCTTCAGCCAGGTTCGGTGTACACTTTATCACATTAATCTGTACTATATTTGGAACAATGGACATAGTTTCGAGTAGTTGGTGCAAAAGTTCAGGAAAGATGTTTGCTTGCTGGGATGCGAGGGGTAAGCAAAGATGTGTTTAGCGTCTCTCTCCCCCATTTGTTACTTTGGGAGATGTCGCATGCAGGTGATATGCAATTATTGGGCATTTGCTGTGCATCAATATGTATTGCTCGTAGGTTAAAGCTGCTTCGTACTGAGCAGTCAAGCTGTTCTGCTCCCCAGAGCATCGAGCATCGATGTGCTTTTTGATGGCGTGTGCTTGGTCATTGTCCATTACGGGCGGTGGACGTGGCTGAAGCAGGGCCGGACTAGATTTAGATCCAGGTGGGATATTGGCTGATCCCGGGAGAGGTCGAGCGGGTGCAGTGAGGTGGGAAGGGGTTATCAGAATTCGACGTGGACCACGGTACAGAGCAGTTGGGTTAATCGGTGGGGGGATAGATCTTGTTGTGAAAAATCCTAACTTATTTGTTTCTTGTTCAGAAAAAAGACGCACGGGTGAAGGGGTGTGCTGGAAACGATGAGAAGGGGAGGGGGCAGCATGCATGATAGGAGCCTCTTTCATTGCCCAGTTGGATGCTGATGGTGAGGTGGTAGGAGCAGAATCACTGCATTCTTCTCCTCCGTGTTCTTCATGAGGATTGACTGTAACGAAAAGAAGGTTGCCCTTGGCTCTAAAATATATTATGTATACATCGCTTCTTTTCTCTTTTTTTCTCTATCTCCTTATTCCCTTCAACCTCTCTCTCTCTCTCTCTCTCTCTCTCTCTCTCTCTCTCTCTCTCCTCTCTCTCTCTCTCTCTCTCTCTCTCTCTCTCTCTCTTTCTCCGGTTCAAAGACTCGCACTAATGTAATCCGATTAACTCACATGTCTTGGGGGTGACTGGGATGTTCATGTCCAGTAATGATGGAATACTATGAGTTGAGGTTTTGTTGGGTTTTGTAGACTCACGCGTCTCTGCTGGATTGCTTTGCCGTAGTCCGTGGTAGGTTAATCTTGAGGCGCTCTGTGCTGTTGCGATTTCCTAAACTTTATATGCTGATGATGAATAGCGGGATGTTCTTGTTCGGTGATACAAAGTGTTTTTTGCTTAGTTATGGAGGGGCTAAAGTTGTTAACCTCCCGGTGCGCGAGCATCCCCTTTATCATTTGTAGAGTGCTCATCCCACTTCCAGGTTCGCTTGTATCCGACAGCGAGCGGGCGCTTGTATTGAACTTAAAAGAGAAAGATGGCTTAGTATACATCGAGTAAGAAACTTTCGCTCACTTGAAATTTCTATCTCCCCTTTAGAAGTCTCCTTTATATCCCGGGAGCTTGGCCATTCCCGCTTTCTCGGGTTCGATGCTTCGTTCGCCATTTACTCTGAAAATATATAGATGATTGTAATGTGCGATGTTCTCGCGTTCAAGGGAATATTAGCGACGATGCGAACAGCTTCAACACAGTCAACAATTAGTTGCGACAGAAACAGATACTCTCAGGAATACGGTAGAAGGTGACCCCGAACAATGGTTTTTTATTCGGCTGTCAGTATGGACCATTCAGCTTGCAAGTGTGATACATTAGGGCAAATGTCATATTGACAGCAAATGTCAAACATGTGTAGAGCAAGGAAGGATGATGAAGAGCAATCAGCATGTAGAAAGACAGCGGAAGACTGATCAGGGCAGAGGGTCAGCAGTTTCTGGCAGCTCCTTCCACTTCTTTCTCTCTTCCACTCCTCCCCTGTTCTTCCTTCGCACTCCCACCCTCATCCCCTTCGAGGCTTGCTTGGCAAAGCGAAAGCGATCACAAAGGAGAAGAAAGACTGTTGTTGGCTTGAAGAGAGATAGAAACAGACAGATAGGGGAGAGAATGAGAGAGATAGATAGCGAGAGAGGAAGGGAGGGGGGATGAAGAGAGTGATAGGGCGTGAGCAAGAAAACGAGAAAACTAGAAGACTCCGATGGTTCGAATGACAACAGGAGCCACTGCGTGTCATATCCGATCCAAAGTCTATAAACAATCTTGCAGATTCCGAAAGATGTAATGATTTCTGTGCAGGCTCAGCGTAAGCATTGACACAATGTTATGAGTTGTGCCAAGGAGAGTTCTGATAAACATGACAAGCGTTTATTCGATTGGTATTAATTAATCATTCTCTATACGTACCAGCTGTACAAGACAGCTTCGCATTCTTATGAAATCCTTGATTCTGACAATTCTATTATCGTTTTGCAGGATTTCACGACAGATCACTGGAAGAAGGCGGCGATGAAGAATGCATTCGTACTCATGAGC